>RYFJ01001169.1:0-64244 GCA_003991445.1 Oryza meyeriana var. granulata
GAAAGGAGGCCCGATGTGCTGGCAGAACTTGAAAAAAATGCAGATCTTGAAACAAACAGAATCCCAGCTCATCGCTCCATCCCAAGCTATACCAAGATCAAGAGGCTAAGGTGCAGCAGGGTGCGTCAAGTCGTCTCGACGCCAAAACTTGAAGCCATCCCGCTCCATGAAGACGACATCCACGCCAAGTGATGAAATCGACCAATTCCCTGGCCGTGATTGAACAATGCAAACTTTTTGTAAAACCTTGATACTAACGGCTGATGATTCCAGACACGCCGATTAACTTTAATGTTATAAATCTAATCGCTCTGTTGCCTGTTATCTTTTAATGTCCCTTAGTATTTTTTTCTGACTCTAAAAGGCATTCCAATTGATCATAAACTATCTTAGGCGATGCAAAAACATCGCTTTCTGAACTTGTTTTTAGAAAATCGGCCGCATCAGTACACTTCAGGAGTTGAATCCAACGTTGGATAGTACGGTCTTGAGATATTCCCATTTAAGCGCTTTAGCAAACTCGTCCCCCAAGATCTTCTCAGTATAAGGCATTACACAGGCACACACGAGTAATCGATGCGGCCCTCCTAATTAGACGACCCTTCCCAAACTTATTATCTCTTATGGACCCATCGGCAAAATCAATTCCACACAAGATCGTCTCTCAGCACCGATTTCATTTCACCACCTTTCTGTTATAATGCCTGCTGCTTAGCCTTGTTTTTCCTCTGTCCCTCTCCCAGCGCCCTTAACGGGATTCTGACCAACTCTCGAGCTTCATCTGTCATCAAGTGTATAATAATCATCGGCGTCAATTGATCCTGTAAAGAAACTTCCTAGAGCCGACGTTAGCTCCAGCAGGAATGCTTCATGCCCAATACCACTGATATTGGGGTGGCACTCGAGCTAGACCCATACATGCCATCCGATATTCGCCCGGTAACGAATCGGCTCAACGTAGTATGCATCTTCGCGGCTGTTCATCAATCTTGCCGCTTAATCAACTGTCAAACTCTTATTAGAAGCTTCCACCTGTCCATTAGGCCTGAGCAGTATAAGGCGAAAATTAATTAATCTGGTTTCCCATACTGACAGCAAACTGTTGAAATCAATCCGAACACGGAACTAGATCCTGATCAAGTGTTTCGCTGAGATTCCAAAACGAATAAATTATTGTTGCTCCTTTACCAAACGTTCGATCGCCTTTCTTTGGACGAACTTTCTTAAGAGGAATCGCTTCTAGCCCAACTTCGTTAAAATAATCTGTTGCGCCAATATGAATTCTATGGCCTTATCGTATGGAGGATTACCTTGGCCAATCATGTAATTCCCCATCCTCTGAACGCCACGTTTAATGGATAGGATTCATAGCCGATGCTGGTTGCCCGCTGTATATTTCGAACTCTGGTATCGTGACATCTTTATAGTACCTGAAGCAATCTCCAGCATTGTTCGGCAAACGTATTCCTACGCTTGCTCGGCAACCATTCCTCTTATGAGCGATTGATGAAGTCCACAACGTCTCATGCCACTTCGCACATAACACTTTGGCTTCTTCAAATTCAGGCATCTCAGTAGAGACTCCTTCAAGTCTGATATATGAATCCCCATCAAGACAATATTTAGTAGCTTTTACCGAAGCTTCCTGGAACGATTTGCAACGGATTTGTAGATAACCATTATCTTGTCTCATCATCGCTTTTCCTGATATCATTATTGGCTATTTCAACTCAACCTGTCTATTCAGCCGATATAGAGAGCAATTTGTGACTGCAGATCATGGCTTCTAATCTGTTTCTAGGGATATGATCCCCTGGTACTCTTTGAAAGTCTTCAACAAATCTATATTCCTATATATTATCTCAAAACATCATCCTGCTATATATTCCAGACAAGCTGCTTGATCACACAAAGAATCCCAACAATCTCTATGATATCGCTCCGATTCTCCTTAAAGTGAAGTCTTTTATACCGCCTTGTATCGCTTGATTATTAGTCGATAAGGGTTTACATTGTAAAAGCAACTCAAAACTTGCCCCCCGAGCGATTACTGACCAAGCCGAACCAGATCCATGCTTGACACTGATCCATTAAAAAACAAAGTCCAGGGATTCGGCTCCCATAATTCTACATCCCTCTGTGCTGCAACAATGAAATCGGCACCGCTGGTCCCTGATCGCTTTAGCCGATTCATATCTCAAGTCAACTCGCGTCAGGCAAAATCCATTTACAACTTGCCCTTGCAAAACTGGAGCCCGGACAAATATATTCACACATAGCCTTGAAACCCGTGCATTCAGCCGATAGGATATTATGCCTTCTCATGGTGAGGAAATATAGACCAAAGCTAATTCTCCACCGCACAGGATATCTAGTTTCAGCATCCAAAAGTTTCTGCTTAAATAGGAACACGACCGCCCTTGCCTTCAAACTCTTGAATTAAAACGACGGCCGCATGGACTTTCTCATCGCCGGATAAGTATAACTTTGAATGGCGCTTCTTCTTGCACGGAATCAGAAGGTGGGAACCAAATAACTCTTGTAATTTCATCGAATGCCTTCTGCTGATCTACCCCACCAACTCTTGTCGGCTTCAAACTTCACAGCGAGTAAAAGTTTCAATCCTTTCTGACAAATTTGAGTATTAAATCTCCTTACAAGAAGTTAATTTGGCGATCAATGCCTGTAACTTGTCGTTGTTTGCTTGGTGGCTCTGTTAGTCGTAATGGCTCTGTGCTCGTTGGCTAACTTCAATTCCTGCGTTCATGAACCAGAAACATCAAAACTATCCGATGACCGTACACAAAAAGAGCATTATTGGATTCATCTTAGTCCGTATTTCTGGCCTTTCGAACACTTTTCACAAATCCTAATATGGCTTCCACACTCTTAGAACTTAACCACAATCATCAATACAAATTTCCTAACAACCGATGGAAATCATGAAATAGTATATTATTCGCCCTCTATAAGTCGCACCGGCACTTTTTAACCGAAGTCATTACTAGCACTCACTATAAGCGATAGCTCAGGACATCGAACGTATCTTATTATATCCTGTCTTCAGCCAATAAAAATCTTATTGTATCCTGCATGTGCCTCCCTGAGCTTAGGAAATCTTGTGGCCTGAGCTGATTACCAATAATTGATTCGGCATCAGGTACTATCTTGGGGTAGCTTGATTTAATCCCGGAAGAATCAATACATATCCTTCAATTTCCTTCTTCTTCTGTACCGGGCGATATAGAACCCATTCAGCATAATGGACAGCCTTATAACTTGCGATTCATATAAACTTGTAATCTGCTGCTTTGATGGCTCCACTATAATTCTGCCTTAATTCTCTTGGGCCTGTTTAAACGGACGATATTCCCGCGTTTAATGGGTAGCGATGTTTCAACAATTGATCGGCGTTAATCTGGCATCCTCATGATATTCCCATGCGAAACATCGGTACTTCCTTCAAGAGTGTTATCAATCTTCTCGGAAGTTCAGGGCATAATTTTTGCTTTATATACAGTCGGCCTTGGTTATTCCTGGTCCTATGTCGATCCCTAAGTCAAATCGGCCGACGTAAAACCTCTGTCCCAGTTCCCTCGAAATCTTAATGGCCATCAGAGTAGTAACAGCTCGGAGCTGAGCTTGCTGAATCGGCTGTATCCTTGGCTTGGAACGTTATGAAATCCCCTTCCTATGTTTTTCCGAACAAGCCATCACACCATCGGCTGCCTAGACCGCAAATCGGTCTTGACCAATGTTTGGTTGTCGATTGCTGTAGGACTATCTCGACTTGATCTCCTGTGCATTCGTAGTCAAACATTATGCAATCGTCCGAGGCGCCACGCAACAGTTCGCTTGTGGATGATCCAATCTCCCTGCCAAGAAGCCGCAGACTATATGACCCTTTTGCCGATCGATAACGAAAACCGTGGTAGGTAATGTCTGTTTCCCACTGTCAACTCCACGTTAACACGTCTTCTCGCCTCTGATGAACATCCCACCGGAAGTCTTTTAGCACCATAGTCATCTGATCAAATCTTCCGGCAGTTTTCCCCAACTTGAATGCTACATGAGCATTAATTAACAGCGTGCTCCCCCATCAACTAGCATCTTCGTCATCGCTTCCATTCACATAGCCCTTGATATATAATGCTTTAAGTGCCGATGCTCGATTCCTCAGGTTTATCACATATAGGCCTCCAATCGGGTTGTAACGTTAGCCTGAGGTAAAAACTTCTTCATTGCCGTCCCTCGTCCGATGAAAGTGCTTTATATTCCCGAGGCAAAAAGAAAACCATGTTACGGAAGCCGATGGATCGACTTTCATCGTCCTTCCACTTCACACGCCCATACTCGTTTAGTTCTCTTATGACGGACGATCACTCTTCCTGATCTTGCCTCTGTTCTTCCTGTTGCTCTCAGGTTGTTAGCCGTTGCTGCCTCTCTTCTGATTCTTTAATGTGAATATTCGCCTAGGACACCCTGAGGATTGGACTTGTTTCCTTCATGTACTTCCTCTTCTCATTTTCTTCAAAGAATTCTTCGTGGACCAGCCCTATTTGGCCACCCTATTACCGATGCTCGTCTCTAGGTGCTGATCCTGCGCAAAAAAACTTTCCTGCTGATATCCCGCTGAAACCTCAGATTATCACACTCAGGCGCACAATCTTCAATTGATGGCATATCATCCCCTTGATCCCAACAGAATCGAAAAACGACAATCCCAATGGGATTATATCTTTCCCTGTCTGGCTCAATCCACTGCTCTTCGTACTTGAATATTTATCATGCCTGATGAATAATCCTTGATATCTATGATCCACATGCCTCCTTCATCGGCTTGGTCCTTGACACGACCCCCCGCCCCTCCCATCCGCGTAAACCATGTTCACGGGAACGGCGTGTCCGTCGATTTTCATCGGCTTCTTGTCTTCAAACTTGATTCTTCCTTGCTCAACAGCCGATTGAATTTGTTGCCGAAAAACTTTGCACTCGTTGGTGTGATGTGATATAGTATTGTGCCACTTGCAATATCTTTTCTTCTTCAGTTCTTCGGCTGATGGAATCACGTGATTCGGTGGAAGTTGTATCTGCTTCTCTTGTAGTAGCAAGTCGAAAATTTTATCGGCTTTATTGACGTCAAAGTCATATCGCTCCTCTTTGCCGATATCCTTAACCCACGGGCATGATACTGATTTTTTGTTCCTAGCCCACTCCGCCAATCCGACTTCAGCATCGGACCCCTCATCGTCTGAGTCCGATGAATAAACCTGTACCTGAGCAACCCTTCTTTGATATTTATCTTTTTTCGCCTCTTGAAATCGGCTTTCATGAGCCGATACTTTCTGTACCAGGTGTGCCAGGGATTCGAACTCCTGTGATGAAAACCTCTCTTTAATCGGCGCCAAGAGACCCTGGAAAGCCAAATTGGCTAGATGTCCATCGCTCAGGTTCAGACTATAACATCGGTTTCTAACGTCCCGAAATCTCTGAATATATTCCGGTACTGTTTCATCTAGTCTTTGTCTAACCGATGTTAGATCTGTCAGTCTCATCTCATGGATCCCAGCAAAGAAGTATTTGTGAAACTGTTTTTCTAGATCGGCCCATCCCCGAACTGAATTCGGTGGTAATGAAGAGAACCATGTAAAAGCCGATCCAGATAGCGACAAGGGGAAAAACCTAACTCTCAGAGCCTCTTCAGCCGATGCCTCTCTGCACTGTGCCAGGAATCGGCTAATGTGCTCTACTGTAGATGTGCTGTCTTGCCCTGAGAACTTAGAGAAATCCGGGACTCTGTATCGGTGTGGTAATGGAACTCTGTCGAACCACTCAGGATATGGATGCCGATACATAAATATTTGCTCCTTGGGCTTGATCCCAAACTGTTTCCTCACTATCTCTGCAACCCTTGTCGATAAATCTTCTTCCCTTGGGTTGTCCTGTTGATACTGTATAGGTAGAGTTGGTTGCCGATTCTGTCTAGGATATTCTCTCTGGTAACTACTTGGATCGGCCCCACCTCCTGGATAATTTTGTTGATATCTCCCATAATAAGCAGACCGATGGTATCCAGCAGGAATATCCTGTTGCCCCCCAGCCTGGTTCTGCATAAATAGGTTTTCCGGTATGTCTTTGTTTATCCCATAAGTAACCTGATTTGGCTCCATCTTTGGCGGGAGATATACAGGACCTCGAGTAGGCTCTTGAACAATTGATCCTTGATGAGATTATGGAGCGTGTTCACCAGGATCCCGGACTGATTGATGAGCGCATGATGTACTGCTTCATTCACCATCTCCTATAAGGGTTTTATTGGTGGACTTTCAGGTGGTGTGCGGCTCGATTCTCCAACCAAAACTGGTTTCGGAAATTGAGATTTCCGAATCGGCCCTTGTCTTGTCATGCCAAAAGATTCCAAGCAAAGCTTCTAAAAATTGGCCATATTCTATTCGACTTGCTGTTGTTTTTGTTCTTTAGTTAGATCTTCCATAGTGACCGGAATCATATTGTCTTGTTTGATCTCTTTTCTGGCCATGTTGAAATTCCGATTGAGACTTTGTGTTGAAACTTCGTGTCCCACCGGGCATGCCAAAAACGTGTTGACGCCAAAAACCGCCGGGGGCCGACGATCTGGTTTGGCGCCTATAGACACGCGAAGGCCTGGGAGATTTTGCTTCACTCCATGCAGGTCCCTAAAATCTTGAGGTTCGTAGGGTGCCAGTCAATTTACCCTGCAATTGACAAGGAGATAGAAAGATCTTAGATCATGAGCAATCGGCTGGAAGCCGATCTGGACTCGTCTCATCCGCCTATGGCCGATATAAACTGTGGCACTTATACACCGACTGGAAGCCGATGATGGCATGGACAGTAACTAATAATGATAAGCAAATATCAAACTAGCCAATTGCCGAAGGAATACTTGAAAATCAGCTGTAAACTTGATAAAATAAACAAGCAAAATGCGTAAATAAATGGATTGAATAGACTTCAGCCGATTGCAATAGTAATTGCTATGCATCGCTCCAAAGGTGCTGCCCGCGCCCGTGCCCGGGTCCTCGCCTAACGTGCCCGGGTCCTCACTTGTGCCCGCGCCTGGGTCCTTGCATGCTGTTCGTGCCTGGGTCCTCGATCATGCTCGCGCCCGGATCCTCGCTCGTGCTCGTGCCCGGGTCCTCGATCGTGCTCGCGCCCGGGTCCTCGCCATAGGGAAAAACCAAGATATGCAATTTTGTGCCGCCCTGACTTGGCAGCGATTTTTCTAAACATGTTTATGACAAATCGGCTGGATATAAAGATAACTTATCGGCTAAACACTCCGATAAAACATCGCATAAAACCCATCGGCTTATTAAGAATAAAGTTATTATCAACAGTCTAGTAGATCGGACCCAACCGTTGCAACACAGACTAATGATGATAACAAGACCTCGATAGGCCGATAGATCTAATGCGATCGTGATGTAAAATATGATAACTTATCGGCTATACATCCCGATAAGACGCTTGCGCAAAAAATATCAACCTAGCAGGAACGATTTATCACTGGCAGTTTAGTAGGTCGGACCCAACCGATACAGTACAAACTGATGATAAATCGCTCCCAGTAAGCCGATACGATCTGCGCACGCGTGATGTGATATACCTAATCGATCTATGAGATCAAACTAAACTGATGCAGCCATAGACAGAATAAATATATCGTGGTAAGCCGTCCACCGTGAACTGACTAGAATATCGGACTTAACCGAGGAAGTCCTAGCCGATGTGGTGGCCGGGGTGACGAGACTTACCCTCTCGTAGGAGGTCGAACTTAACCGATACAGCCCGGCTCGAGAAGCAAGAACCCGTCGAAGGGGTGGCGATGCGCCAAAATTGTATTGATCTGATTGATGTAGACAGAAAGCACCCGGGCATACGTATTTATACCCCGAGTTGATACGAGTCCTTATTGGACACGGTACACGATTTCCTAATTACAGAAGGAAACATTAACAGGACCCGACCGGACACGAGATCAGGTTTCCTAAAGATAAAATATTAATTTGCCTAATTAATAATCTGCCATACTGCGGTCTTCACGGCTCTTTCCTGGATTCGACTTCCTTCTGGATCAACCTCCGTTAGTTAACAGCAACTTTCTCCTTAGCCGAATCTGATACAGAGCCATACCAAATTTTAGCGTTAACAATGTTATATATATCACATGCTATGTTTATAATGTATTGATTTGTTCCTTGAAATAGACATTATCATTATTGATCAATGAGTACGTTACTTATTCATGAGACTCTTAATGTCAAATGCTGCTATTTCTAAATGATCCCTGATCATATATCATATAAGGAACAAATATAATTCTAACATCAGCATATGTATTGATTGATGATCTTGTCTCATGGATCATGGTATGGAGATACCAAATCGAGAATATGGACATATGTTAGTGAACATATGTTGGATAGACCAGCCATGAGATATTCAGAGATTTCATGTGTCATCAGTTGGTCTCAAGTAGTGTTTATGTAGAGTCCTTAGACTTGAGATCATCATGGTTCCCAACATACGTAGTAGCTTATTTTGGGACTACTAAACACTACTCCATAACTGGGTAGTCATAAAAGTAGTCTTCGGGTTTGCTATAAAACATGTAGTGGGATATGCATGATCAAGATAGAATTTGCCCCTCCTTACGGGAGAGATATCACTGGGCCCCTCGATGTAATGGATTATGGAAGTGCATGGCCATGCTAGGGTGATTGAGGTGTCAATCACAAGTTTGTAATCCATCACAGGATCGAGAGAGTGATTGAGCTTTTAAGAGGATGACACAAGTCTCGCCTTGAGCTCAATCGATATCGTGAGGCAAAGGGATTTGTACATGAGGACCTCATAGGTTCAGCCGATATGATCTTTACGTATATTTTGGGGCTAATATGCCTTGCTAGAGGCCGCTCTTAGCAGGGTGACCAGAAAGGCGTTTCTGGGTCGCGACAAAATATACATGAACCTACAGGGTCACATGCTTAATGGGTTGGAACACTTATTCGAATGTGATTCGAATATGGGCTCGATTCGGATAGAGATCCGAGTAGACTCTTATTGGGTCTCGGTCCACGAGGTCCAAGTGAGGAGGTCTATATATAGGAAAGCGAGGGGTCGAGGAGATTCACGTTTTTCGGTTGACCTCGAGCTAAACCCTAGCCGCCACCTCCCGAGCCAAACCCTAGCTGCTCACGAGTGCTAGTACATTCGCAATTGGCGTTCCAACCCTGGACGTGTGGATACCGGTGGAGGCACTGCTCGTTGCGGTGTTGATCGGCATCAACGCTGATTAGATCTGCTCGTGGTGTAGTTGATCGCGTTCTGTTTGCGGAGATCGACTACTTCCACTACTACCTCGACGTGTGCGTGGTTGGATCGGCTTCTCCAACCCTTCTTCTGCTGCATTGCGCGTCTAGTGGTAACGATTCATGATCCCTCTCTCGCATGATGTCCTAGTGTGCGTGGTAGAAAAGGTTTGTTTTCTGCTATCATAGCCTATGCGTACTCCTTTATTAGCTTCCAGGCTAACCCCATAGTCCTAGACTCCCAAAGCCTAAACCTGAGCCTAGGAATGGATTGGTTGGCTAAGCACAAAGGACAGATAAACTGTGCCGAGAGACCAATAGTTCTGCAAGATCCACAAGGGATATGAGTACAGTTCACCCCGTCTGCCGCCCTACGAGACAGAGTCTTTGTTCACAGTTTTCAGGCCTTCCCTTTGGCAGTAGTGCCCATAGGCAATGAGTATCCCAATGTATTTCTGGATGATCTGCCAGGTATGCCACCAGACCGAGAAATTGAGTTCTCCATTGAACTTGCCCTAGGCAAGACACCCATTGCCAAGAGACCATATAGAATGGCAGCCAACGAGTTGGCCGAAGTAAAGAGACAGATTGAAGAACTTTAGGAAAAGGGTTATGTGCGCCCCAGCACATCTCCATGGGGAACTCCCGTACTGTTGGTTAAGAAAAAGGATGGTTCCGAGTGCATGGTTGTGGATTACAGGGCCTTGAATGAAGTACCCTCTTCCATAAAGAACAAGTACCCTCTTCCATGGATAGGCGACCTATTTGACTAGTTGGATGGAACCAAGGTATTCTACAAGATTGATCTATGGTCCGGATATCACTAACTAAAGATCAAAGTGGAAGATATACTCAAGACCACTTTTGCAAGCGATATGGCCTGTACGAGTATACCGTAATGTCCTTCGGACCCACCAATGCACTAGCATACTTCATGAATCTCATGAACAAGATCTTTATGGAATATCTCGACAAGTTCGTGGTTGTCTTCATCGACAACATTCTAATCTACTCCAAGAACGTGGAAGAGCATGCTGAACATCTGAGATTGGCTCTGGGAAAGCTAAGAGAGCATTTGCTCTATGCCAAGTTCTCCAAGTGCGAATTATGGCTTAACAAAGTGACCTTCCTCAGTCATGTCATCTCTATCAATGGTGTTGAAGTTGACCCTAGCAAGATAGAATCCGTCATGGCATGGAACTCGCCAAGAAGCGTGTCAAAGATCCGCAGTTTCTTGGGATTAGTTGGTTACTAACGAAGGTTTATAGAAGGTTTCTCCAAGTTGGCTAAACCAATGACTGAATTGCTGAAGAAGGAAAAGAAGTTTGAATGGACCCCAGCATGCGAACGCAGTTTCCAAGAACCCAAGAAAAGGTTAACCTCTACTCCCATGCTAACTCTACCGGATATCCAAAAGGACTTCAAGATTTTCTGCGATGCCTCCTGACAAGGACTAGGATGTGTTCTGATGCAAGACCGAAAGGTGGTTGCCTATGCCTCCATGCAACTTAGACCGCATGAAGTTCATGCCCTCAAGATATGGTGTCACTACCTAATTGGCAACCGATGCGAAGTCTACACTGATCACAAGAGCCTAAAGTACATCTTCACCTAGAACGAGTTAAATATGAGGCAACGACGATACTTGGAGTTAACCAAGGATTACGATCTCGGAATCCACTATCATCCTGGCAAGGCCAATGTGGGCACCGATGCCCTGAGCTGGAAAACTTACTGCAACGTCGCCCATGTCAGACCAAAACAGGATCAGTTAAGCAGTGACATGTCGAAGCTAAGAGTAACTCTGGTACATGTAGACACCCTGGCCAGTTTAACCGTGCAGCTTACTTTGGAGGCTCAAATTAGAGAGGCCCAGCTAGAGGACGAAGGAACCAAGAACCTCAAAGCGAAGGTCCTGAAGGACGAAGTCAGCTGTTTGACCATAGATGACAAGGGAACCGTCTGGTTTGGTCTGTGCATCTGCGTACCTACACAAAAGGAATTAAGAGACCTCATTCTGTGAGAAGCCCATGAATTAGCATACTCCATCCACCCTAGAAGTACAAAGATGTATCAGGATATTAAGGAGTACTTCTGTTGGTCTAGCATGAAGCGAGACGTGGCAGAATATGTGGCCTTGTGCGACATATGCCAGAGGGTTAAAGCAGAGCATCAAAAGCTTGCTGGTCTCCTACAACAGTTCAAAATCCTGAAATGGAAGTGGGAAGAAATTGGCATGGATTTCATTGTTGGTTTACCCAGGACGCCCAGTGGATACGACTCCATATGGGTCATCGTGGATCGCCTCACCAAGGCTGCCCACTTCATACCAATCAAGACGACATACAACGGAAAGAAGCTAGCGGACTTATACATGACACAAGTAGTTTGTCGATATGGGTGCCCAAAGAAGATAGTGTCGGATCGAGGAACTCAGTTCACCTCCCAATTTTGGCACCAACTCCATGAAGCCCTAGGCACCAATTAGAACTTTAGCACAACTTATCACCCACAGATAGATGGTCAGACAGAGCGCGTCAATTAGATTCTAGAAGATATGCTGAGAGCCTGTGTGATTGACTTCGAAGGCACCTAGGATCGCTGCCTTCCCTATGTGGAATTTTCATACAACAACAGTTACCAATCCAGTATTCAAATGGCCTTGAACGAAGCACTCTATGGACGCAAGTGCCGTACCCCTCTCTGTTGGACAGATGTGGGAGAAAGACAATTGTTTGGCCCTAAGGTACTCAAGAGCACCGAAGAGCAGGTAAAGATCATCCGCGAATGACTAAAGATTGCCCAAACCTGACAAAAGAGTTATGAAGACAACCGCAGGAGAGACCTCGAGTTCGAAAAAAGCGACCATGTATACCTGCGAATATCTCCCCTTCGTGGTTTAAAGAAGTTCGGGATGTCAGGCAAGTTGGCACCCCATTACATTGGGCCATATCAAATCACCGCCAGACGTGGCAAAGTAGCCTACCAACTAGAACTACCGGAAGGATTGGCTGATGTACACAATGTGTTCCACGTATCCCAACTGAAGAAATGCCTCCGAGTGCCAGAGGAACAAGTGCCCCTTAAAACCGTAGATCTGCAATCGAAACTGACCTACAAAGAACATCCAGTCCGGATTCTCGAAGAAGCTGAATGCCAGACCCGCAGAAAGACAATTAAGTTCTACAAGGTTAAGTGGAGCAATCACTCAAAAGAAGAGGCCACCAGGGAACGTGAAGATCATCTCCATGCAAAGTTTCCAGAGCTGCACCCTTAGGTTCGAAATCTCGGGGTTGAGATTCTTGTTAGGGGGGTTGGTTTGTAATGCCCTAGCGTTAGGTGTAAAACCCTAATTAAATGAAAAGCCTAATTGCGAAATCGGTTTTAATTGGTTGTCGTCTTGTGTGTGGCGAGATCTCTACCCTCCCTCTTAAAATTCAGATCCAACCCTGTGAATCAAATCCAAAATTCAAACATCATCCATCCCTGAAGTCTCCCCAAAATTCAAATTGAGTACCATTCAAATAATTTCCCACTCATTTGGTTCTTTCAATAAATACCAAATTAATTCCCTGGATGGGCCTCACTCTACTAATTTCCCTTCTTCTCTTTCTGTAGCCCACCAGGCCACCTCGGCCCATTCCTGTGCCCCGGTCCATTCAGCCTTTCTCCTCTCCACCGTGCAGACAGGTGCCATGGCAGCAAGAGAGATTTCCCCTCTCTCTCTCTCGCTCTGTCTTAGTTCCTCTCTCTCATCCGCTCGCTGTGGCCGCTGTTGCCGATTCAAAATACCGCCGCGGTTCCATCGTTCCTGCCCACGCACCCCCTGCGGCCGACCAAGAGGACGCCGCCGTCTATGCCGCTCGAAGACTGCCGCTCGGAGACCGCCACCGCCACTGGTCCCCTCTTCTCCGCTAGTTCGCACCGAGGCACGAATGATCACGTTCATGCCGCTCGTCACAGCTCTTCCCCACCTCAGTAGCAACTCGCACTCCGTCTCCCTCTCTGTCTCTCCCTTAGCCTGCGTGATTGGCCGCTAGCACCCTCCAGGGGCCCAGGCTCTGTTGTAGATGCCGCTCCACGTTCGCCGCATCGCCGCCCCTCTATTTGCCACCACCCGCCATTTAGCGCCATTCACTGTCGACCCCGATGCGGGGAACCACTCCAAGGACCACTGAGGAGCATCCCGGTGCACGGAATCGGACTAGGGATGACCACTAGAGAAACGCCCAAATTATCACCACCGTCGGACTCTGCTGCGATTCTCCACCGTCGTAACCCGTCTGCTAGATCGGATCCATTGGCCACCTTACCCTCAATCCCCCCTCCCCACCGGCGCCTTGCCTTTCCCCGTCTCCCGGTGGTTCCCTCGGACGAGCTCCGCCATCGCTGGCCGTCCGATCGGGCTACTGTTCTTCTTCCACCTCTCTCAGCGTGCGACGGTGATGTGACATCCTGGCCCAATTAGGATATGGCCCATATGGCCCATGAATGTTGTGTGCACTTGATTAGTACCACCTTGCTAGTGGAGCAAGAGTTGAACCAACTTATAAGGCCTTGTCCCTCCAACCATAGCACTTCCAGGTTAACCCTTTTACACGAAGCGAGAACGAAAGTGTAAGTGGGGTGCTATGTGTAAGTGGGCCCACCCGTCGGATAGGTTGGGCTACGCGGTTCTGGAGGGCAGGCTGTTACAAATGGTATCAGAGCCGACCCTCGCGGTTGCGCGTATGGGTCAGTGTGCAGGCATATGGCGCATGACGCATGTGGGCGCTATGTGAGGCACATGGCATAGCATATGGCGCCGGCACTGGACGTACGGACGTGCGCTAAGAGGGGGCGCGTTCCTGGACATTTGCCTATATGCCTATGTGGCTATGCAGATAAGTTGGACTGGGGGGGATGCCAGGTCCTTTGAGGGGGGTGTGTAACATCCTGGCCCAATTAGGATATGGCCCATGAGTGCTGTGTGCACATGAATAGTACCACCTTACTAGTTGAATAAGAGTTGAACCAACTTATGCCTATGTGGCTATGCAGATAAGTTGGACTGGGGGGATGCCAGGTCCTTTGAGGGGGGTGTGTAACATCCTGGCCCAATTAGGATATGGCCCATGAGTGCTGTGTGCACATGAATAGTACCACCTTACTAGTTGAATAAGAGTTGAACCAACTTATAAGGCCTTGTCCCTCTAACCATAGCACTTCTGGGTTAACCCTTTTACATGAAGCGAGGACGAAAGTGTAAGTGGGGTGCTATGTGTAAGTGGGCTCGCCCGTCGGATGGGCTGGGCTGCGCGGTTCTGGGGGGCAGGCAGTTACAGGTGAGGACACCGCTGGTCCTTGTCTCGCCGCTCAGCTCAGACCAGGGGACTGCACGCTTGCCCCGTTGACATGGGAGCACCATGAGCCACCGCATACACCCGGTCCGTCACTCCCCTACACCCCATCCCCATAAACCAAGAGGCTGACCGTGGGCCCCGCGTGTTAGATCGGGCCTGCAAGTCAGACCTCACTGTGCCCCTTCCCGGTTGCTGGGCCGTGAGGCCGTGAGGCCCAGGCCATTTCCCCGGAGGCCGTTGCCCGACCTCCCTGACCCCTGGGCCTACTTTCAGTGGCTCGGGGGAATTAAAATAGAGAATCTCCTTTTTCTAATTCCTTTTTCCAGTAATCCAAAAATCCCCAATACCTTCAAAAATTCATATCTTCTCAGCCGTTCGTCCAATTGACCCCGTTCTACTTCCAGAATCTTTCTAAAAGTGAGATCTATCCGATGGCATGCTTAGAGATCGCTAATTGGACTATTATCTTAGTCTTTTCATTGAGTTGTCTCATTTCGCGTGTAGCATCAGAGTTGGAGAAGCCTCAGGACGCGGATCTTGAAGGCGAAGCTTCAGGCCATGACCAAGGTAAGTCATCTTTGAACATGTTGCGTCCATAATTATGGAACTAAGTACTTTAATTGCCAAAATTGTATTTACTAGGTTGTACCGAAATGATTTCTTGGCCACGGTCGCGAGACGACCAATGGACCATCAATCCATTTGCTGCATTGCCTCCTTGACTGTTTGTGATCCTCTTAACATTCTTGTCATCTTTCTTGATAGATCTTAGTACCTGTGCCGATAGACATGATACCGATAATTGGCTATTTCTGCTATTATAAAAATAAGGAAGGTTTCCTTCGTCCGCTCCTAGCGCCCTTCGTCCGTCCACTCCGTGCACGGAGACCCGCCCACGCGTGTGCCCGCGTCACAGATCACGATTTTTTTCCTGTTCACCCGTCGTTGAACCCGCGCGTCACAGATGGCAGACATTATTGGAGGCTGCAGGTGAGGAGTCCTGTGGGGCAAAGAGCAGGTGGAGATGGTGCGGCGCCAGCAGAGTGGATCTGGGGAAGCCCCGGCGCTTCCCCCGAAGAAGTAGCCGCCCGGGGAGGGAGAAGAGGGAAAAGGTGGAGATTTCTACCGCCTCTGACTCTCCGCTTTGGTGCCCCCCTCCCTTCAGCAGCGATGCCTCGCTGCCCACCGCCTCTCTCCGCCGGATACAAGCACGCCGAGTTTGTGGGCGCCAGATCCAGTCGCCACGAGTGAGGGGGCAGCATGGGAGTAGGGAGGCAGCAGGAGAGGACGTCCGGGCGTCTCCCCTGCGGGGGGAAGAGGAAGGTGTTGGGGAGGACAACGCCCGGCGCTAAGGGAGGTGAGTCAGCGCTGTGCTCCACGTCACCCGGATTCAGCCACCGCGCGCTCGAGAGGCGCCGGATCTGGGCTCGACCAGCGGCTAGAAGGGTCGGCGGCGACCGGCAAGGTCTGTCTAGTCCTCCACCCGCTTCCCCTCTACCACCATGGCAAGCATCGAAGCCATCGGCATGGAGGCCGCGGACGACGACGATGACCCAGTCGCCTCCCCCCTCAGCTCACTCCCCTCCTCCATCTCTGTGCCACGGTGCCACACGGAGTGATCGTAGATCGCCCCCTAACACCGTCCATCCCATCTCCCTCCCCCACCACCGTTGGTGCACCGCACCGCATGGGGACGCAGCGGCGGCGCTGCATCTTCAGTCGCTGGGACCGGAGGCACAGCGAGGTTGCAACGAGAGCCGCCGGTGATGCGCCGGATGGCGGGGCCATGGTACCTGGTGACCCCTGCCAATGTGATGCACGGCACGGTGACACGACACTGAATCCACGGTTTCGAGCGCAGGGGCACGACGAGGCCACAACCATTAGTAATTCTGTTTGTGCTGAAGAATCGTGTGATTCCTTTGCATTTTATTAACTCGTCATTCTTCTAAATCTTGACCTTGCTGGATTGTAGATGATGGATTGAATGTTTCACTGGCTGAATATATAAAGATCTCACCTTCTGAAAAAGATGAGATCCTCAACGTGCAGAAATAATTGTGTCTGACCTTGTCCTCGAGGTATGGAATGGTTAGAAATAGCAATTTCATCTTCATTAGTAGCACTAGATCACTTTTGAACAGGAAGGATTTGCTACTGAATTTATATTTATGTAGCAAGTGTTAAAGAATAACTAGATTGTAGTTTGACCCTACTGTTCATTTCAGAAGGCAGCACTATGACAAACAACTAACTGATGTTTTGCGGTATGCTTTTGTGAAGGATATGCAATATCATATACATGCTCTCTTGTTGTGCACCTGACTAGAAATTTCATGGCTGCAAGAAGAAGTTTTTGATGATAAATCTTTCTTTTGGCTTGGACCACTGTCTGCCTATGAAGATTCATGAATGCAAGAAGTTTTTGATGATAAATCTTCCTTTTGATTTGGACCATCGTCTACTTAATTATGCAGATCATGTCTTTGCTAACCAGATAAACTTGCCATCAAATACAGCCAGAAGATTTTCGATGTTTTCATGTGTTGAGATGCTTTAAAAACGGGTTTGTATGATCTGCAGCCAGCGAGAGATCAATAGAGATTTTCATGTGGAGCAGGATGTGTCGCAAAGATACTGAAGAATGAAGGATTTGTGGTGAGCATTGCATGGCTGATTGTTGATCATCCATATTCTACTCTACAGACTGCAATTCTCTTCAGCTTAGTTTCAAATCTATGTGCCAAATTTTTCATTCTTATTTTGTAGAAATTTAAATGTAGCCGTAACATGTTCTCTCGTGTTTAGTGTTACAACCAGCAAAATGATAAAAGGCAAGGTGTATGCGATGGGCTGATGGCCATCGAAACACAGAGATCAGACGAGCGACCAAGGAGATGGAAAAATAGGTTTTTTATTCAGTTCAATAGCAGTGCCTTCTTTTGTTGTTTACCCCATTGGACTTGGTTACTCCTATTCTAAAACCTTGATAAATGTCAGACCTCTTATATCGTTACTATTTTTCTTGACTTGTACAAACCAGAGTACTCTATTTATTCCAATGTATTTATTTTTTAATCTTCTTTGCCTCTGTGGTTAAATGGGAAGATGTAATAAACCAAACCACTCAAGTTATTTGTTTATTGAAAGAATCATATGAAATAAACTTAATCACTTAGCTGTTATAAACAAGCAAGGGCAAAATATTTGCAGGGACAATATTATAATCAGTTATTTAGGAGATCATATGTTCCAGGTTGTATGTTTTCTATTATCTTCACCCATTGCAACACACGGGCATAATACTAGTCAAATTTAAAAAGACCACGATGGGTAAACTTGGGTTTATAAAAAACTTGAAAAATCTGACACCTGGGTCGGTGCCTTGAAAATAAAACCGCGATGTGGGGATTGTGCCAGCAAGGCGAGTCTCTTGCATTGCAGTTAAGGATCGATTCCTTTAGGATTTCATCCGAACATATAACAGTACAACCATATGCTGATATGGGACTGTCCCTGGCTGAGTAACTAGCCGTCCAGGGATGCCTTGCATGCCATTGGACTTTCTATCGTGCGGGAGGGCAACGGGGATGCCTCTAGGGTTCCTAGCATAGCATTGTCATGGATCTATCCTGTCGTTGGTTGTGGATCCCACCAGTTGGCATGGGGTAACCTGGTGTCGATTTTGAAAATGTCTTGTCGCGAAAACCCTTAGTCACCAGTCTTGTCTGTTCATTCACGAGTTGGGTGATAGGGTAAGTCACGTCGTGTGGATAAAGTGTACCTCCTCTACAGAGGTCTAAACTGTTTGAACAGCCATGGGTGGATGTGAGGTGATTCCTTAGCGTAGTTTTATTTGACTATTGCTTGTGAAAGGATGTGAATTGGGAATCCGTTTTCGGAAATGTTGTGAAGCTGTTAGGGACAGCAGGGCTGTGGGCCTGATGTTGTTGGATCAGCTAGTGGAGCTAGATCCCGGAAGCCAACTCTTGGGAGTTACGCTGAATCAATGACTGATTCATTTCACTCCGATCCAAGCGATACTCCATCTTGCTCAGATTGTTGAGAAACACATACTTAGACTATTCAAAGGAAATTCAAACGAAAGAAATTACAAAATGACCAACCACTCTTTGAAGCTTGCATTAACCAACCGATGAGGAGTTTTTCTAGGAGTAGGCTGGATTCGAGGAGTTTTAGGGTTTTGGCTTAGTTCTTGAGTCATGCTTGTGGCTTTGGGCTAGTTTTCGTTTCCGCTCTTTTCTTAATGTATCGTTGTGACTCGGGGTATGACCGCAGTTTCAACTTGATTGTAAGACTATGTCTATTAATAAAGACAAGTTGTGCCATGACGGTTCCATTGCCTATTGTATCAGTACTATATTTCTGGGACTGATATGGTTATGCAGGATAATTCTACGGCTTAGACCCGTCCTTCCTAGAAGGCTATTTTGGGGCATGATAGCTACGAAGATCCAATGAATGACCTTCCAACTCCCTCAAATTCTAGGCTACCGGCAGCAACTATCGAATCATAACTGGTGGCCAGAATGATCAAACTCTAGACGTGATGAAGGATGGCCACACAGTCCATAGCAATGACCAAGGTTCCCAACGAGCTCCAACACCAAATCTAAGTGGTCAGATCTAGAAGGACACACATCAAGTTTGACAAGATATCACATGTTTCAATTGTAACTAACCGGGACACTTTGCTAACAAGTGCTACCTCGATTGTCAACGGCGTCATCAGTATCAACCCTGCTCCTCGTGCTACACCGATTTTAGTAACGAGTGACCAGATCCAGACAAAAGATACTAACAAGAATATTAAGGTCAACTACTCCTGGAAATCGAAGCTTTTTCCAGAAAAATGTCATCGATGCCACTAGCAACCATTGCGCCAATTAATCACCATCAGAAGGACAAACCATGCCAAGGTAATAGTACTCCACTCCAACCTCAACTATCCGCCAACCAATTGATGTTAACAACAACTTCGCACATCGCATTGCTCCAATCCAGATGCTAAACAATCAACTACAGGAAGAAGAAAACAATGATAAGAAAGTTTTAGTATGTTAGAACTACAATGAGGAAGAACATTTCTCTAGGGAATGTCCACAGCCTAAGCAGTATTCATGTCATCATTCCGCCCATTATGTACGAAAGGAGACATGTCAATCACAGCATGGTCACCAAAGCAAATGCAGAACCTGTGGTGCCTCATGCTAATCCAAAGTCAAAGTAGAACCAATATACCTCTGTTCAAGTACTTTTCCTTGGTTTCCACAACTCTCTGCAATCATGTAATAAGAGAGAAAAGAAAATAAAGAATGGATTTGAGATTTATATGAATAGTTCATTATGAGAATGCTGGAGTTGAACAATTTCTATGACTGTTAATCACAAAAGAGACCTGGTGTTCATTTCTGATGAATCATATCCCTCTTGAGCCTAATGACCTAGTTGCCGATTGGAAAAGAAAATCGATTAAACTACCTCTGACTAAGCCAGTGAACAAGTGACATGACTTTTAGTCCCAGTGACTACACCTTTTAGGATCATTCTAGAAAGTAACACCCTGTAAAGCAGATTCAAGAATGGACATGGATCGTCTGCTGAATATCACGGAGATACTCATAAAAGGTACTACCATGGAAGCTGAAAACCGTGTTGTAACCAAGAAGCCTGAATGGACGCCCATCACAAGGACACTATAAATGAGGATTCAATAGCCTGCAGGGTACAATGAAATGTTTGGAAATGACACTGAAAAAAATAGCATGACTTCTGTCGATGTTTTGTATTGGTGAAATTGAATATGGGGCTATTCATCGGATCTAAGCTCGATGGATTCAAAAGAACATAAATATTTATACTGGTTCAGTCCCTTAATGTGAAGTAATACCCTACTCCAGTTGTAGTGTACTGCTTTCGTGGTATATGGAATAATATGCCCCAGGGGGCTTCCTATCTCTCCTTATATACCAAAGATGAGGGTTACAGGGTAGGAAACTCAGTCGGATATGGCCAAGGGCTTTCCTTATCAGTACATAGAGTGTCTGGCTAGGACTATATCCCTTTCTTTGTCTTTCAAGGTAATATGAAGCCGAATTCTATTCTATCTCCAATTGTAGGGGGGCGGCCCACCCTTTGTCCGAGTGGCCGTAATTTTCTTCCGTGGGGTACCCAGGGCCCATGGACCATGGACCATGGCCTCCACAGTAGCCCCTGAGACCTTCATAATTGAATCACAGCTGATGTTGAGTGCTCATCCTCCACGGTGAAGAGATTCCTGAATGCTTTGCTCCCGAGTATTCTTTATCGATGCTTTGTATTGGCAATATTGATGGTAGGGCTACTCGTCGGACCGAAACTCGATGGACTTAAAAAAACAAGACGATTTATACTGGTTCAAGCCCTTAGAGTGAGATAATACCCTACTTGCAGTTGTGGTGTATTGCTTTCGCTGTAAGGATTGATCTCTGGTGATTCTGCCCTAGGGGGCTCCTTGCCTCTCCTTATATACAGAGGAGGCAAGGTTATAAGATAGAAATCCTAGTCGGACTCGACCAAGTGATTTTCTTCTCAAAACATAGAGTAACCGGCTAAGACTATATCCCTTTCCGTGCCGTATGAGGTTATAAAAAGCCAAGTTCTACTATATCCTGAATTATTTGGGCTGGCCCACCCTCTATCCGAGTGGTTGTATTTGCCTTCTTTGAGGTACCCAGGGCCTATGCCCTCCACATTCTTTATCTGAGTGCTTCTTCTCTCGAGTCCTACTTCATGTCAGCTGGCAACGAGGCTATGAAAGGCTTCATGGAAATAAATGAATAGTATGTGCCGAATAAGCCCATTATTAGGTGTAGCCCCCGACTTTATGCTTAATTGTGAAATAATTAAACATAAAGTCAAAGATTTTTAACCTTTATGTCTTTCCCTAGCGATATGTCTCCTAGAAATTTGACTCTGACTATTTAACCGGTTCCAGTAAAATAGCACCTGCATTGCGATTTTAACGCAACCAGCGAGTGACCCAATAAGGCATGCTATTTAAGAACTCATATTTTTGGTCTACTACCGAATAGGTCGGCCCAAACCGACCTACCCCGCACAGCCCTATAAAATTCTGAGATCTTGATCCTTGCTCATCCAGCCCATTGCTATAGAAGTGAGCCACAGAAGCATAGCAGATTTTGATGCCAAAGTCATCGTAGAAATCCTTGAATATGCCGCCCATGAATTGAGTGCCATTGTCCATGATGATACGATTGTGGACTCCAGATCTGTAGGTTATACTCAGTATGAAGTCTTTTGCCCATGTGCAGTAATTGTAGCAATAGGTCTGGCCTCAATCCACTTGGTAAACTTGTCCACTACAACGAACAGATGTGTAAACCCACCTGGCGCCTTCTTGAACGGCCCGACCATGTCAAGCCCCAAGATTACAAAAGGGCCACGATATTGGGATTGTTTGCAACTCTTGTGTTGGTAGATGTGTTTGCCGAGCGAAAAATTAACATCCCTCGCATGACCTGACGAGTGCTTTAGCATCGGTAACCACAGTCGGCCAGAAGAATCCTTGTCTGTAAGCCTTTCCGACTAACGTTCTAGATGCAGTGTGGTTGCCACAAATGCCCGAGTGGATAGATTGCAGGATCTGCTTGCTCCCCTCAGGTGTGACGCAGCGCATGAGAACTCTAGATGCTCTTTGACAATATAGGTTTTCTTCGACTACGATAAAGCTTTTGCTCCGTCGCTTGACTTGCTCAGCTTCGACTACGATAACCTTGAGGTAAGTGTGTTGGGACTTGAAAGCATAAAAGAATTCTACAACGATAACCTTGAATTTTCAGAACCATATGCAAAATGTCAACATGGAAAAGGATGGGAAAAATATCATGTTCATGATGATTTCTTGTTTCGAACTAACAAGTTATGTGTTCCAAATTGTTCTGTTAGACTTTTCTTGTTGCAGGAAACACATGTAGGTGGATTGATGGGTCATTTTGGACGTAACAAGACCTATGAGCTGCTGGCCAATCACTTTTACTGGCCCAAGATGAGAAGGGACGTTGAGAAATTGGTACAACGCTGCGTCACATGCCACAAAGCTAAGTCAAAACTGAACCCTCATGGTTTATATACTCCCTTACCTATTCCTAGTGTTCCTTGGGAAGATATTAGTATGGATTTTGTTTTGGGATTACCTAGGACTAAGAGGGGGAGGGATTCTATTTTTGTTGTGGTTGATAGATTCTCTAAAATGGCACATTTCATACCTTGTCATAAAAGCAATGATGCTTCCCATGTAACTACTTTGTTTTTTAGGGAAATTGAGAGGCTGCATGGAGTGCCAAGAACTATTGTCTCCGACCATGATGTGAAGTTCATGAGCTACTTTTGGAAGACATTGTGAGCCAAACTTGGAACCAAGTTGTTATTTTCTACAACATGTCACCCTCAAATGGATGGTCAAACTGAAGTTGTGAACCGTGCATTGTCAATGTTGCTGCGAACGATAAAGAAGAATTTGAAAGAGTGGGAGGACTGTTTACCCCATGTGGAGTTCGCTTACAACTGAGCAGTTCATTCTACCACCAACATGTGTCCATTCAAAATTGTTTATAGGTTCAAACCCATTGCACCAGTCGATTTGTTGCCACTTTTAATGCAGGAAAAATGCAATATGGATGCCTCAAAGCGAGCTACATATGTGAAGAAGATACATGAGAAGACCAAGGAAGTAATTGAAAAGAAGGCTTGACATAAAGCTGCTAAGATGAACAAGAATAGAAAGAAGATGGTGTATGAACCAGGTGATCTTGTTTGGGTTCATTTACGCAAGGAACGATTTCCGGAAAAGCGCAAGTCAAAGTTGATGCCACGACGAGATGGACCATTCAAAGAGCTAGCCAAAATCAATGACAATGCATAGAAGATCGATCTTCTAGGAGAATATGGTGTAAGTGCGTCGTTTAATGTTGCTGATCTTACCCCATTCTATGGGTTTGATGATACAGAGTCAAGAACGACTCCTTTTCAAGAGGGGAAGGATGATGCGGATTACCCTGCCAACACCATTGCTACACCAAGTAGCCATCCACCATCACCATGTAAACCATCAAATGAAGAGGTTATGCCAACCCAGGAGTCAGCTAAGGAAGAGAAAGGACCGATTACACGCAGCCGAGCAAAGAAGCTACATCAAGAGGTGAACTCGCTCCCAGCTGAAACTTATTTCGACATTGATGAGAATTATATACTACCAAAATCTCGTACTTTGCTCTTGCTTAGGTTCACACACAAAGAGGAAATGTTGGACGAGAATGATGAGCTCAATGATCAAGTTGAAGATTGATTATGCGAAGACGATGACCGATTACATCATGCTGATTTTGGAGTCCACTGTGTGCTGACATCTACTTCAACTTCCAAGAGATGTGCGACTCAATCTATCATGTTCCAGTAGACATAATGCACATAGTTGGAAAGATAATCAAGTCTACTTTCACCTCCAATAAACGGCTCATCGTTTAGACTTTCCAATAAAGAGTAATGGCCAAATTACTAAAGGCTGCGTAGAAGCCAAATAGATGCACGAGTTTCCACAGGAATTCATTTCGTGGTGACTTTTCAACTATCTTATCTCGAAAATCTCCATGGCCATTTCATGCCCAACTAGGTGGGTTGTTCCTAGTATAAAACCCCCTGTGTTCTATTTGTTCATGTTTTACACCGGCAATATGAATATAGGGCTACTCGTCGGATCGAAACTCAGTGGACTGCAAAGGAACACAGGGAGTTTATACTGGTTACAGCGGCAATATGAATATAGGGCTACTCGTCGGATCGAAACTCGGTGGACTGCAAAGGAACACAGGGAGTTTATACTGGTTCAGGCCCTCGATGTGAGGTAATACCCTACGTCCAGTTGTGGTGTATTCCTTTGAGGAAGTTTGATTCTGGTGAATCTCTGTATGCCCTCAGGGGGCGCCCTGCCTCCCCTTATATACTGGGGGACAGGGTTACAAGGTAGGAGTCCTAGCCGGACTACAGTCAAGGGATCTCCTCTTAGAGATATAACCCACCTGACTAGAACTGTATATTCCTTATCGTACAAGGCTAAGTCTGCCAAGCTCTATCATATCTCTAATTACAAGGCTAGGCCCATCCTCTGTCCGAGTGGCCCATATGCTTGTCATGAAGTACTCGGGACCCATGGCCTCCATAGCAGCCCCTAAGACCTTCATAGTTGAGTCACAGCTGATGCCGAGTGCTCATCCTCCACGGTGAAGTTTTCCCGAGTGCATTGCTCCCGAGTACTCTTTGTCCGAGTGCTTCTTCTCCTGAGTCATGCTTCATGTCAGCTGGCAACGAGGCTATGAAGGGCTCCATGTAGATGTATGAATAGTGTGCGCCGAATGGGCGTACCTATTAGGTTTAGCAATTAAGCATAAAGTCAAAGATCTTTAACCTTGTAGTCTTTCCTGAGTAGTGTACTACTGGTATATGAGACTCTTCAGCATCATATTAGTTGGAAATATTTTATAGTCTTTGCCGAGTAGCATGCCACTCGTATATGAGACTCTTCAGCTTCATGTCAGCTGGAAAATGTGTTTATAGTCTTTCCCGAGTAGCGTCCCACTCGGAAGTTAGATTCTTCAGCGTCATGTCGGCTGGAACAATATTTGCTCATGGCAATTGTTGGCTAAGCATGTAAGCCGAATACTACTTTATGAAATTTAATCCATTATGTGGTTAGGTGTACTTGAGAGATACCTACATCCCCATTTTTAATGAAGACCAGCTTGTGATCCTTATAAGGATATATCCCCAATACCTGGTGAATAACAGAGATACCTAAACACATGTATTTAACAGTCGGCCTTCATGAAGCATATCTGATTACTCAATCGGTCTCTATTGGTAGCACCAGCACTGTGATTTTAACACAGCCAGTGAGCGCCCATGTCGAGCGTGCTACTGTAGAAACTCATATCTTGGTGGCTTGCTACCAAATAAGCCGGCCTAAATCAACCTACCCAGCACAGCCCTATGAAATTGGAATCCCTCGCATGTCAGGATGAGTATTTTAGCGTCGATAACCACAATCAGCCAGAGGAATCCTTGTCTGCAAGCCTTTTCGACTTATGTTCTGGATGTAGCCTGGTTGCCACAGATGCCTGAGTAGGTATATTGCAGAATCTACTTGCCCTCCTAGGTCTGACGCAGTGCATGAGAACTCGGGATGCGCTTTGACGACGTAGATCTTCTCTGACTTCGGTAAAGCCGAATAAGTTACCCGAACCTTGCATTAGCATAGGAGTCGGCTGGTGACCCTCATGGGAAGTACCCTATCCAACAGAGTTATGGCCAAATAAGTTACCCAACCTTGCATTAGCATAGGATTTGGCTGGTGACCCTCATGGGGCATACCCTATCCAACCGAGTAGCACACGAGCCCCGACTGGCGCCGAAGGTCTGTTATTAGCCGAATAAGGTACCTGAACCTTGCAATAGCATAGGATTCGGCTGGCGACCCTCATGGGGCGTACCTCACCTAGCAGAGTTGTGACCGAATAAGGTACCCGAACCTAGCATTAGCGTAGGATACGGCTGGCGACCCTCATGGGGCGTACCTCACCCAGCCAAGTGGTGACCGAATAAGGTACTCGAACCTAGCATTAGCGTAGGATACAGCTGGCGACCCTCATGGGGCGTACCTCACCCAGCCAAGTGGTACCCGAGCCTCGACTGGTGCCAGAGGATGGTTGTTAGCCCACATATGGAGCGTAGCCAGGGAAGATGACATCCCGACTGGCGCTAGTACTTGGTTAGTAGCCCTCATGGAGCATTCCGAGTGATTCTTGAAGCATCACACTCCAAGCATCTTGGCAGATTAGTCCAGCCCCTGAGCGTAGGAGATAGGCTCGAAGCCTCGAGTTCCTGTTACGCGTATTCGGAACTGGCTCTGCATTATAAACATATCGGATGAGTAGCATCTGATAATGAAAATAATGACCCGAAGAAAATTTATGTATTTTACAATATATGTAAATACATATTCTTCCTCTTATTGATATTAATTTCCCCGATTAGTTGACCCCTTACGTTTAAGCACTCTGCCCGACTAGTCATAGCCCCCTAGCGTCGGGAGTTGGCTCATGGCTCTTTCCCAGACATGCGTTTTGGGTGACTTGAGTTCGTCTTTCATCGAGCAAAGTTTCACGGATTGGAATTTATGCTACTCGAGTACTTTTGCAATTATTAAGAGAAAAAACAGAAAAAAAGTGCAGCTTGTACACCTATTAGGTGTAAGCGGCTGCGGCATTGGCGAGGCCAAGTGAGGAAATATTTATCAAAAAGCAACTTAGGTGTTCGGTATTTGGGTGTGGGGATGCCATCCTTGCGTTTGAGCTTGTGAGCCCCCGAACATGTCACTTGTTGTTCTGATAATCTCCAATTGTTTAAGGTCAAAGACGGTTGTGACCGACTGCCACAATGAAGCCGTCCGACTTGCGTTTGCGATTCCTAGCTTTAGTCGGGACCATGTCATCGGTGTCCTTCTGGTTCTTTTGTCAGGATGCCTTTTTGTCATCGATGGCCTCAGCAACAGCGTGGGCCGAGTCAGCGTACTTGTTTGCCATGTCGAATAGAGCCTTGATAGAGTTGGAAGGCTTCCTAGTGAATTTGGCGATGAACGAGGTGTCTTTGACTCCTTTTGGAAAGGCGGCGATGACGATCTCGTCCTTGATCTTCGGGATAGAATTCTTCTTCTCAGAGAACCTCTTGATGAAGTCACAAAGAGACTCGTTCTTCCTTTGATGCAACTGATATAGGTCGTACTCGGAAGATGGCCTCTCGTATGTTCCCTGGAAGTTGGTGATGAAGTGTTCCCAGAGTTCTCCCCAGGAGCTGATTGATAGCTTGGGAAGTCTCGTTAGCCATGTCCTCGCCGAGTCAGCTAGAGCGACTGGGAGGTAGTTAGCCATGGCCTTGTGATCTCTCCAGCTGCTCGAATTGCCAGAGTGTAGACCATGAGCCAGGACTCGGGATCGGTCTTGCCGTTGTATTTTTCGATTCCCGTAGGCTTGAAGCCCGATGGCCAGTCGACCTCTTGTAGCTCCTGGGTGAAGGCGGGTATGCCTTCGTCTGCGTGAGGGCTCCAGCTCCAGTTGCGGTGGTGGAACCGCTCATGGTGGAGGCCAAAGTGCTCGTTCTCATCTTTCAGTCAGCGTTGCTCGTCTTCCTCTCGTTCACGGCGCCAAGCATTGATGTCCTGCCGAAGATCACACCATAGTCAACGTCGGAGATCCTGGTTGTCCCAACGGTCACTTTGACACCGCCGTTTGTTGTTGGGGTTGCCAAGTGATGTCTGGTGTGACTCCGTGTATAGCTGACTGGAGCCGGCCGCTCGGCGTCGCATTGAGGAGGATGAAACTGCCGTTGGGGAAGCCAACCGGCTGGTTGGTATGAGGGTATCGCCCGACTGTTGGCGCTGCTGGCATGCAACAGTAGTGATCATGGCTTTTATCCTTGCTATCGTCGGGGTGGCCTGCGGATCAGGCCTGAACTGGAGTGTATCCAGACGAGTTGCAGCGGCCACGATGTTCTGTTGAGGAGTAACAAAGACGTCGTGGTCGCTGACTCAGGTTTGGAGGATTTGTTGCTGAGCAGTTTGCCCAGCCCTGCGTAGCTTGTCGTTGTGAGCCTCGCGTTCAGCCTCCTCGTGTTGCCGTAGTCGGCGGGCCTCCTCTTCTTGCTCTTGTTGTACTCGGCGCACCTCCGGCGGAGGGGTTGAAGCCATGAAAATTTCTCGGGGCAGAAGGAAGCTCGCCAAACTGGTGTCCAAACTGGTGTTCGAACTGTTGTCCGACTTGGAGTCGGAATCTGAGTAGTTCATCGGGGTAAGGACGACTCCGACCTGCCTAGATCCAATCTAGAACGGCTCCGAACCATGTTCGAACTGAACCGTAGAGGATCGCGTCTGCCGCGTGGGATGTAGATTGTAGATGTCTGTGGCATCGCCGAGCCTGTATGGGAGATTGATGATCTCTTCCCTTCCTAGTCCGACCCAGGCCAACTCAAGGCCGAGTCCGAGCTGAATGCCAAACGAGAGAGTTGTCCCAAGACCCAGCGAAGTAGAGTATTGCCGCAGCAAATCGACGAGGGTTGCTGCAGCGTCGTGTAGTACGACTGGCGCAGAGTCGGCCGGTTCCTCGACCAATCGGATCTAGTCCGAGTCGGCCAAGGTGAGGTTGCCGAGCTGGTCGGCGATGAAGTCGAGGCTTCCGAATGTAACCATGTCTTCGGGGGAGAATCCACTGCCATTTACTCCAGATGTCGAATCCATCGAGCTTGAGGTTGATCTCACCGAAGCCTCTATCTGGCGCGCCAACTGTCAATGTTTTACACTAGCAATATGAATATAGGGCTACTCGTTGGATCGAAACTCGGTGGACTACAAAGGAACACGGGGAGTTTATACTGGTTCAGGCCCTCGATGTGAGGTAATACCCTACGTCTAGTTGTGGTGTATTCCTTTGAGGAAGTATGATTCTGATGAATATCTGTATGCCCTCAGGGGGCGCCCTGCCTCCCCTTATATACTGGGGGACAGGGTTACAAGGTAGGAATCCTACCCGGACTATGGCCAAGGGATCTCCTCTTAGAGATATAACCCACCCGGCTAGGACTGTATATTCCTTATCGTACAAGGCTAAGTCTACTGAGCTCTATCATATCTCTAATTACAAGGCTAGGCCCATCCTCTGTCCGAGTGGCCTATATGCTTGTCATGAGGTACCCGGGACCCATGGCCTCCACACTATCACTTTTCTCAGAATTGGATGAATCAAAAATAAACCCCTTTTGTTCAGCTATGGCTAACAAATTCAGAGAGAGATCTCTACCCCCTTTGCTCTTGTGATTTCCTAGCTGGAATTACAGAAGCGGCCACTTCATCGGCTCCCAATTAGTGGTCCTACTCTCTTCAAGGTTTCCTTGGTTGATTGTAGGTTGTGTTGGTTGGTTCTTTGAGAGTGTGGTTGAGCGAATCCTTGATTCAGGTTGCCGGTTAAAGATGGTGGTTGGCTTTGAGTTTTATTTGCCAAGTTGCACTACGTTTTTTAGTTGCTTGCAGCTAGTTATCTTGGTCTCTTTGAGGCTAGTTATCAGTTGAGATCCTATGTCGTGAAGATCGAGAACACGTCCTCTATCAGGGCCGTATCAACTGTGCACGGCATGCTCTCTCTCTCCCCCTGCGCAGCCCACTTAGCCCAACCGCCCCGCGCACGGAGTTAAAAACTGCACGGGCCACGCATGTCAGTCGCTCACTCCTCCGCTCTCTCTTGGGTGCCCAATGCAGCACGTCGACGGCTGTGATGCGTTCTACCGCTCGGCCCTGCATGTCAGCTGTCGACAGTGTCGTCTACCTCCCGCTGCTACTCGGTTTCTCTCTCTCCTCTCTCAAGCTCTCCCTGTCCTCACTATGCTCGCCCATACCACCTGGTCTCCCGCCATAAAAACGCACGGAGCTTCGTCATCAACCTCCGCCATCCCATTCACTGGCGAGAAATCCGCTGCACCACCCCGTCCTATACGCCTGAAGTCAAAAACGCCATGGCCGCCGTAGCTTTTCTCCTCGACAAGCCCCGGAAGTCAATCCGCACGCGTGAGCGTCTCGCCCCATCGCTTCGCCATTACCTCCCCTCCCCATTTTTCTCCTTTGCAGCGCATGACATGAGCCACAGCACGCCATGCCATTGTTGCGTCCCATCGGAAGAGTTAATCCCTCTGTTGCCACCACCATTGTCCATTGTCCGCTAGCTCTTGAGCTCCTCTATAAATAGGGCAGCATCACCCTCCCCTCCAGTTACCAGAACACAAACCCAAGCTAGCTCGTCGCCAAAAACCCCTTCGCTGCTGTATTGAACCAAGCTCCCGCCGCCGTTCTAGAGTGCCATTGCCTAATCCACCGCCACCATTGAACTCCCCGTAGTCCCGTGACTGCCTCCGCCCATCCCCGGTGCCGATTAACCCTGAAATAAAAAAACACCTAAATTCCCTCTCCGCCGTCCGCCATTGCTGCCGCTCTGATTCCCGCTGTTGTCAAAGGTAGAGCCATAATTCCTCCCTTCTTTCCCTTCCTCACACATCACCGCACCCAAATAGCCCTACCCCGAAGCCCTCCATCGCCCATATGATCGTCGGCAGTGACCATTTGTCCTCCGCCACTGCCGCCGATACTGATCACTGTCAGGTTCCCTCCTCCATCGCCTAGCCGTCCATCCAAACTGTTCACATGATTCCCCATCTCCTTTGTATTCTGCCACCATTGCCCGCTTGCCGAGATTCACTGCCGTTAGCGAGATTGGCTTCGGCCGCTGTCAGCCGTTGATCCCCGCCGAGGTCAGCTGCCGGTCCACGCTGACATGACATGCCACGTGGCATGCCGCGTCAGCCGGCGCGGGCCACCCCCAGGACACGTCGGTCCTCCTCCTCCTAGCCACTGACACCTCGGTCCCACTCGTCAGCCTCCACTCTCTCCCATCTCACTGACAGCCCGACCCCACCTTTCATCCTCTATCTTCTCTCCCATCTCACTGCCCCACCGACCCCACCTGTCAGCCCTAAATCCCTCAGTTCTCTCTCTCCCACTGACATCCAGACCCCACCAGTCAGCCTCTAAGTTCCTTTTCTTTATCCTAAATAACTTTAATTCTTTTATTCACAAGGAATTGGTTAAAATTTTGAAAATTCATAACTTTTAAACCGTAACTCCGTTTGAGCCCATTCAACTCTCAAAATTTTTCTAGAAATGAGATCTACACATTGGTACTATTAGTTGTACATGATAGGTCCTATTTTGGGTGTTTTTGTTTGTTTTCTTTTTGCGACGTGTAGAAATCGGTACCGAGGAGCCGCAAATCGAGGATTTCGTCAAGGACCCGCAGGACTAGGTGCAAGGCAAGTCACCCTTGACCATATTGTACCCAGGATTTAAAAATTATTTTGATTTACGAAATATGTATATTTAGGAACAGTGCGACCACACGGGTGGAATGGAATGCCCCTAGCCAAGTAATTAGTGTTCTCAGGATCGTTCGGCTGCTAATAAATTTGGGAGCGGCTGGGTGCCATGAGGGTGATATACCCTTGTCCCTGAGTACCGAAAATGAGCTCTGGGTACTTGGTTGAGTGAACCCATTTATAGGGCAACGCGCCATCTTTGGAAGGCTTCGAAAAGGCCTTGTCGCGAACCTCCCCGCTTGGCCAGTGTGGGAGTAAGCTTGCGTCATGTAAGTAAAACGTGCACCCTTTGCAAAGGTTTATAAATTGTTCGAACAACCGTGCCCACGGTTACGGGCGAATGTGAAGTGATTCCTCTAGCATAGATTTTATTTTACAAATAGCTGTGCAATTGTTTTGCAGGTTGGGATTCATTACCAGAATCGGTCTGTGTGACTGATGGATGGCCTGTGTGGCTTGAAACAGGCCTATGTGACCCAGGGTATTGACTAACACTGTAGTTGAGTGGTTTGAGTTAAGTGATGGTTTTAAAAATGAGAATCCACCTAAATGGAGGTACTAATGGATAGTACGCTTCGAATTAGAATATTTGACAAGTCTCAGACTTGTGGAATGGGTTGAGACACGAGTCTCTTCCTGATTAACTTAATTATGGTGAGTTGTTGCAAAGCAACTCACAGAATGGATTGAAGCGTGAGCTTCTTTCTGACAACTTAAAGAGCACACTAGAAATTTTTCCAAAACTCAAAATCTTTAAAAATCACTTTTGCAAAATAACCCTAGCCTTCTTTAATATCCCTTGCATGCCACATATTTTTCGTGACTTGCTGAGTACCTCATGTACTCTCCCTTGCCTACTTTTCTTCAGAAGTCTATGAAGACGAAGATCCCACCCTTAGCGAGTATTATCAGGAACAAACCGAGTACAATGGGTTTTAGGGTTGCGGTCCAGGTCCCAAGCTTTTACTTGTGGGTAGGTTGTCACACCTAGAAATTCGTAACCAGAATTCTGAACATTCTTGTGTATTAAATCCCTGTCCAGGAAAGCCAAGGTATACAATACCAAGTTGCCATATAGATTGCGTCTTACAAACAGGATAAAATGGTGTTACATAAATGCAGCGATGAAAATAAATAAAACCTATATACAGCTAGCCAAGCGGAGGCTTCCATTCCACAGGCATCTTGATGGCAGAGCTAGCCTAGTCCTCCTGATGATCCTCGTCGGACATAACTCCACCACTGAGAGGGGAAAGGGAGCAAGACTGAGTACCATCCACAGTACTCAACAAATCTGACCCACAAATCTGCACAATGCACAGGAGACAAAGATAGGCTCAGGGTTCATTTGCGTAAAAGCAGTTGCAACCAATGATAGTTCACAAACGGTAAAAAGGTTGATTAATTGAGTAATATTAATCCTCCACTAATCAACGTTACACCACATTAACCAGGCCCAGCAATCCATCCTATCGCTATAGCAAGTTTTAAGTCAATTTATTAATGTGAGACTAATCACGGTGAGTCTTGATCAAAATGCCCATGACCGTGGGCGCGGCTATTCGAATAGATTTACTCTGATCAGAGGTGTACAACTGTACCCACAAGACACAGCCCCACACACGTTCCCGTGTGCTGGCGTGTCACCACGACACCTCGTGAGAGGCTGTGACAGGACCATTTACGCAACCTCTCCCTAACCATCCACACCACGTTGAGGTTGCACCTGCGAACAGGACACCCCATATCGGCCAGGCTACCCCTCTTGCGCCACAATGGATCCGAAAGCCGATCAACCTAACTCCGAGCCGACCCAACTCCATCATGCCCATTCTCACCAACGGTGCCTAGGAGAGGGAGAAGAGACGCTACAAACCCAACCGTTGCCCACGCTGGAATGTGGAATGTACGAGTATTTGCCCAAGGTGGTCCCGTGAACTGGTCCTTAACTGCTATGGGTGCGACCAACAAAACCATGCACCCACAGCTCACCATTTAGGTCAAATTTTAGTAATTTACCATCGACATATACAAAGTTCCATTTCCCGACATTGAGTCAGACCATAAATGTAAATTAAAGTATTTAAATCCCCATGTGAGCTAAAGGTTTCTAAGCAGGGCTAAGCATCCTAACAATAGCCTCTAGTCATATTATTACCCAGCTACAAAGGTGTACAGGTGGAATAAAGTCAGAGCAATTGAAATTGCATTTATATAGGTCACCCTTCCCACATGGAATGATGAAATAATGCATGTTTATTAATTTAAAACAAATAATTTGCAATAAATGGGTACAAAATGATCGAGGAAATGGTGTGACTTGCCTTGCTCCAGCTCGACGAATTCGGCAACGACTTCATAGTAAACTAGAGGATCAACGGTGTCGGTTTCTATAGCAAACAACGTACAAACAATTAAGAAAGTACATGTGGACACTGAAACAGGAGCTAAAAGTATTTTTAATGGATTCTTGCCATTTTTTTGGATTTAATGAAATTTGGATGGGATTAATCAGAGCTCATATGAATTAGCTATGAATTTTAGAAGTTTACTATGATTTCACTATACAAATTAATTATTAATCGATTTATTGCGCTATTAAAAGGGATTATTGCGCCAGTGGACCAAGGGAAATAGGCACCGACAAGCGGGGCCCATGAGTCAGCAGCGTGGGAGGACGGTTCACGGTGGACTCGGTCCACGCATGGGGATGCGGCACGGACGCACGCAAATGGCCACGATCTGCTGAGCAGATCGGATGGCCGAGGATGAACAGAACTCGCCCCCGTCTGTGACCATCTGGCCTCCTGTTCGCACCAAAAACCACTGGGTGTGCCAAGAAGCTTGTTGATGATCTGGTTTGATGCGATTGAACATACGAAGGCCTGGGAGATCTGCTTAGCTCCAGTGCAGGTCCTAAAATATTTGAGGTTCGTAGGCGTGCCAGTCAATTTGACCCTGTAATTGACAAGGAGATGAAGAAATTTGATTACTGATCCAATCGGCCAGTAAGCCGATACGGATTCTTTCAAGCCGATCGCCGCTATGCTCGTGCCCGGGCCCTCGCCTGTACTCGCGCCCGGGTCTCGTGCTCGGGTTCTCGCTCCCGGGTCCTCGCTTGTGCTCGTGCCCGGGTCAGCAGCAACTGCACATCGGCTATCGGCCGATACGGACTGATATAGGCTTCTCGTAGCCGATAGCCGATGGCACCTGTGTATCGGCTAGGAAACCGATAGCGCTATAAACAAGTGGATAAGCTGTCAGTATAACATGTGCATCGGCTAGAAGCCGATGATAAAATAAATAAGCAAAACAGTAAGCCAGCCGACTGCCAAGGAAACACATGTGCATCGGCTAAAAAACCGATGATAATATAGATGACTAAAACAGTAAGGATAATACAGTCGGCTTTATAAAAAGATAACCTATCGGCTAAGCACTCCGATAGAACATCGCATAAAACCTATCGACTCAGCAAGAGTAAATCTATCACTATCAATCTAGTAGTTCAAACTTAACTGATGTAGCACAGATTAACAATAATAAAAGAACCTCGGTGAGCCGATAGATCTAATGCAATCGTGATGTATATGATAACTTACCGGCTATGCATTCCGATAAGACGCTTGCACAGAAACCATCGGCCTAGCAGGAACAACTTATCGCTCAGTTTAGTAGGTCGGACCCAACCGATGCAGCACAAACTGACGATAAGCTTTCCCCAGTAAACCGATAAAAACTATGCACGCGTGATGTGATATACCTGATAGGCCTAAGAGATCGAACCGAACTGATGCAGCCGTAGACAAAGCAGATATATCGTGGTAAGCCGGCTACCATATACCGACTAGAATATCGGACCTAACCGAGGAAGTCCTAGCCGATTGGTAGCCGGGGTAACGAGACTTACCCTCTCGCTGGAGTTCGGACCTAACCGATGCAGCCCGGCTCGAGAAGCAAGAACCCATTGGTAAAGGGTGGCGATGCGCCGAATTGTATTGATCGTTGAGATAATTTACAAGGTGCCCGGGCGTACGTATTTATACCCCGAGTTACATGAGTCCTTATAGGACACGGAACAGGACTTTCCTAACTAGAAAAGGAAAACTAACAGACCTGATCGGACAAGAGATCAAGTTTCCTAAAAGATAAAACTATCTAATAGATAAGATAAACAACTGCCATAACGTGGTCTCCACGATTCCTTCTCAAATCCGGTTTCTTCTGGATTAATTTCCTCCGATTGATATAGCTTCTATCTTTACCGAATCTGATATGAGCCGTGCCAAATTTTGGCGTTAACACCTCCCGGAGAGCGGCGGTGAGCAGCGGAGGAGGTGAGGAATGCGACCGAGTAATCACCGAGGTGCGGTGACCGATGGAGAGCAGTGGACGATAGTGATCAGAGAGGTTTGGCGGCGGCGTGGTTTGGGTAGCCGACGGCGATGGCGTTTTGGCGGTGCAAAGCAACGACGGAGGTGCGGACGGGGTTTAGGAGAACCTGCTGGAGGTGTAGAACGTGTTAGGAGGGAAAAAGACCGAGTGGGTCGATTGAAATCCGCGGCCGACTACCGGTGGATAGGCTTACCGAAAGGGGCAACAGAGGGGATGGAGTTCCGGCGGGAATCTGAGGCGGTCGGCGGCGGAACAGGATGCAACGGGGCATGGTGAAGCTAGCGAGCGCGAACGTGGTAGTCGATGGAGTGCGGTGGCGATTCGGGAGCTTGGTGCAGAGGGGGTTAGGGTACTCGGCAGATGTGGGCAACTGAGGGGAAAGTGAGGATCGAGCACAGGGAAGGTTTTTATATACTTGGCTGCGGGAGTTCGTGGCTGAGTTGGCCGAATTTCACGAGGACATCGGGTGGTGGCGATGGTGGGATCAGCAAAATTCGCCCGTGGGCGTGCGTGAAGAAGGCGGAGAAGTGGGGGAGTGGCGTAGGGACGCAGTCCACAGCGTTTGAAACAAGGGCCGAGGCGCGAGGGGGCAGCAACGGGCACGGATCGGATGGTCGAGGCAGCTCGCTTTTCCCCAACCGATTCGGCCGGAGGTTGGAGACGAAGCTGACATGTGGGGCCTCGGTCCCACATGTCAGCGGGAGCGGTGAGGGGAACAGCATGGGCGAGCAGATGTGGGCTGATGGGCGGGTCCCACAGGGAGGGGCATGCGCGCGCGGGCTGCGGTAGGCCGAGTCATAGTATTAGGCCGGCGGCTCGGCGGGAAGAAATGAAAAGAAAAGGAGAAAGGAAAAGAAAAGAAAAGAAAATGGGATTTTCAGAAGGATTTTAATTCTGATAATTTGTTTTGACTTATTAATATTGCTTCCAGTGCTCTAAAAATTCCCATAAAAATCCTGTTAGTGTATTTTGGCAAGGAGAATATAGGAAAAATATTCCCAGCCATGATGTTTTATTATTTTGCATTTTACTTATTTAATTAATTCCCCGAGCCTTTTTAAAATGATTTCTTTGAGGCTTTTTCTTCAATATATTTTGTGTGGCTCTATTTAAGGGGAAACTCAGGGTGTAATAAACCTACCCCCCTTAAACGGAATCTCGTCCTCGAGATTCGGGCGTGCTGGCGAAGAGGTGCGGATGGGCGGACTTTAATTCATCCTCTCGTTCCCATGTGGCTTCTTCCTCTGAATGATGGCTCCACTGTACCTTACAGAACCTGATCACTCGGCTTCTGGTGTTCCTTTCACTGATCTCCAAGATCTGAATCAACCTTTCCACATAGGTAAGGTCTTCCTAGATCTCGATCTGCTCCGGATCGGCCTATTCTACTAGTACCCTCAGACATTTCTTTAGTTGTGACACGTAGAACACGTCTTATATACTTGCCATTGAAGCTAGAAGATCCAACTGGTATGCTACTTCGCCTTTACGAGCTAGCACTTGGTAGGGTCCCACGAAGCGTGGGGCTAACTTCCCTTTGGTTTGGAACCTGTGTACCCCGCGGAGTGGTGTGACGCGAAGTTACACATAGTCTCCTTCCTCGAAACTCAGATCTTTGCAACGGTTGTCGGCGTAACACTTCTGTCTTGACTGAGCTGTTTTTAATCGTTCCCGGATAATGGCCACTTTCTCTTCCGCCTCTTTGAGCGCATCGGTCCCGAATACTTGGCGTTCACCTGTCTGATCCTAGAAGAGGGGTGTACGGCACTTCCTGCCATACAGAGCTTCAAATGGGGCCATCTGCAGACTGGCTTGGTAGCTATTGTTATATGAGAACTCCGCGTAGGGCAGACTCTTGTCCCAAGTCCCACCGAAATCCAACGCACAAGCCCTTAGCATGTCCTCCAATATCTGGTTGACTCTTTTAGTCTGTCCGTCTATTTGGGGATGGTAGGCTGTGCTAAAATTCAGTCGGGTTCCTAGTTCTGCTTGCAGCTTCTATGAGAACTTGGAAGTGAACTGGCTACCACGGTCAGATATGATCCTCTTGGGTACTCCGTGTAAGCACATTATGTGGACCATGTAGAGTTCTGCCAGCCTCTTGCCTGAATATGTTGTATGCACTGGAATGAAATGGGCAACCTTGGTGAGCCGATCCACGATCACCGAGATTGAGTCGTATCCTGAGGAGATGCGGGGCAACCCGGTGATGAAGTCCATTCCAATCTCTTCCCACTTCCACTCTGGGACTCTAAGCGGTTGTAAGAGTCCTGCAGGCCTTTGGTGTTCTGCTTTGACTCGCTGACACACATCACAAAGTGCCACAAATTCCGTGATTTCTCTTCTCATGCTGGCCCACCAAAACTTTGTCTTGAGGTCTTGGTACATTTTAGTGCTTCCGGGATGAATAGAGTACTACGTCTTATGAGCTTCCTGGAGGATTAACTCCTTGAGTTCCTTGTTTTCTGGGACGCACAATCGTTCTCCCATCCAGACTGTCCTGTTTTCGTCTTCCGTGAACCCTTGGGCTTTTCCAACTCTCATGTTCTTCTTGAGTTCTTTAATCTCTGGATCATTCGCTTATGCCTCACAAACTTGATCGAAGAGTGTGGGCTGGGCCTCTAGGGTTGCCACGAATCCAAGGTCAATGATGCTCAGATTCATACGTTCGAACTCCTGCTGCATTTCCTTGCACGACATCTCTGCTCGAGCGGTGTTGCAATAACTTTTCCTGCTCAGAGCATCTTCCATGGCGTTGGCTTTTCTTGGGTGGTAGTGTATTCCCACATCATAATCTTTAATCAACTCCAGCCACCTTCTTTGACGGAGGTTCAGGTCAGGCTGGGTAAATATGTATTTCAGACTCTTGTGGTCCGTATATATCTCACTACGGTTACCGATGAGGTAATGCCGCCAAATCTTCAAAGCATGAACCACTGCAGCCAATTCCAGATCATGTGTCGGGTAGTTCCCCTCATGGGGGCACAACTGGCGTGACGCATAGGCTACCACTCTACCTTCTTGCATTAGCATGCATCCTAGCCCTTGGCGAGATGCATCGCAATATACCTGGAAACCTTTCTTGGGATCTGGCAAGATCAGGACTGGTGCCTAGACTAACTTCCTGTTGAGTTCCTCAAAGCCACGGTTGCACTCGGCTATCCAAACAAACTTTACGTCTTTCTTCAACAATTGAGTCATGGGTCTCACAATCTTTGAGAAGTTTTCGATGAACCGGCGGTAATAACCCGCAAGCCCGAGAAAACTCCATACTTGTGTCACTGTCCGGGGCGGTTTCCAATTGGTAACGGACTCCACATTCGTTGGATCCACGGCAACTCCCTGGGCGGTGATGATGTGCCCAAGGAACTGTACTTCTTTTAGCCAGAAGTCGCACTTGCTAAACTTGGCATACAACTGGTGCTCTCTCAGCTTCTCGAGAACCAACCGGAGGTGTTGCTCATGCTCTTCTGCTGATTTCGAGTAGATAAGGATGTCGTCGATGAAAACCACCATGAAGTTGTCCAGAAACTCCATGAACACCTTGTTCATCAGATTCATGAAGAAGGCCGGCGCGTTTGTCAGTCCGAAGGATATAATGGTGCACTCGTACAGCCCATACCGAGTGGTGAAAGCTGTCTTCGGAATATCCTCTTCTCGGATCCTCAGCTGGCGATAGCCTGATCGCAGGTCTATCTTGTTGCGCTGATTTTCCTGGCGGATCACCTTGTCCACCAACTTATCGAAGTCAGGGTAGTCACTAGAGAGGAGCTGGCTGGTCAGCTCGTCGTCGAGTCCCTCCAGGAACTTCTCCTGCCTCTCCGCATCGGTACGGATGTCCTCTGGCGCATAGCGCGCCAAGCGGTTGAAGTCATGGAGGTACTCCGTGACTGTCTTGCTCCCCTGTAACAAGTCCCTGAACTCTCTCTTCTTTTGTGCCACAATGCCGGTTGGAATCTAAGACTTCCAGAAGTTGTGACAGAATTCAGCCCAAGTGACATCCGTGGTGGCGGTGCGGGTCATGAGGAAGTTGTCCCACCAAGCTGAGGCGGGACCCTGGAGCTGGTGTGTGGTGAAGGCAACCTTTTCTTGGTTGGTGCATTGGAGGAGGTTGAGCTTCTTCTCGATCGCCAACAGCCAGTCGTTAGCGTCCATGGGGTCGGTGGTGCTAGAGAAACTAGGTGGCCTAACCCTCAAGAACTCAGATAGTTTAGACTGAGGGGCAAAGGCCGGGATGTGAGGTTGCTAGTGTTGCTGCTGCAAATTGTTCTGCTGCATCTGTTGCATCATGATTGCCATCATCTGGTTCTGGTTGGCCAGAACTTGGGCGAGTGTCGGGTTCTCAGGTAGAGGAGGTGGAATGTGTTGGGGAGCCCAGTTGTACTGTGGCGCTCCATCCCATTGATTCGTCGCACTGGCATTGCTAGTAGCGCGGTTACCATTCCTGGTGTTTACCATCTGAAGGGGGAGATGGAAATGGAAGGAAAGGAGGAAAATAGGTGGCTCAGAAACAGGAGTGATAATTAAGTGACTGAATTAAATTAACTGAAGTGCATTGTTTGGAAACATAACAAAAGCAATTCAACTCCTAATTGAGGCAGCCATACCACAATAGACGGTATGAACAACCAACTACCCCAAAGCAAACATCCAAATATTACAACTAAACAAGAAATCAAACTAGAAAAACATTAAAGCTAAGGACAGTGCGCCTAGTGCTCTGAACTGCTCCTGCGGTCATCCGAGTTATACTCTGGCTCCTGCTCATCGCCCACCTTATTGTCGGTGTGGGTCCTAAATCTGCTCACGTAGTCCTCACTACCGTGAGCCGATGAACTGGCCTCGTTGCAAGTGCGGGATCCGCTGAGGGAACTGCTGTCGTCGGTGGAGGTGGAGCCCCCATGGATGCTGGTACCTCCCTAAGAGCTGCCGTCGCTCGACGACGCGCAGATCATGCCGCCGGTTGGTGTCGACGTGGGTGCTGGAGCTGGAGCTGGCGCTAGTGCGTGTGGCCCGTTTCTGGTGGCCAATTGAATACGCACTAGAGGAAGGGTCCTTTTCCTTGGAGTCAGACGGATCCTGGCCCCACCGGGTGGTGGCTGTCCCTTCAGTTCTACGACCTCTTTCTTTAGGCAGTCGATCTTGTTTTAGAGACCAATGATGGTCATCCTGTTGGCATCCTCCCTGTTGTGAGCCGCAAGCACCCAATTGGCGTACATATAGTCCATGGCCCACATCGCCCGCCTAATGTGGATGATGGTGGTGTTGTTCTTGTTGTCAGCCGGTTGGAAGGTGCTATAGACCTGGTAGTGAGCCTAGCTGGGGAGATAGCGGTAGGCAGTGGTACAGAGGGTAGAGTGGTGCCTCCGGCATAGCTCACCAATTAGACAGAAAGCGGCCTCCTGGCAGGCATGGTCGTAGGTACGCCCACCGATCTCAACCTCCATAGCTGGTAGGAGGTATAGTTCGCCTGGCAACTCCAAACGAACACGGTGAGGGAGCTCACTTGGCTGTACCCCAAAGTGAAACTCATCATGTGAAGCTCTTCAACGAATCCACCCATGTCTGCACCTCGTTGGTTGGGGAAACTGTCCATCTATAGAAGGCAAGGAGGGGGAATCAATGTATGCTCAGATCCAAATAGAGTGAACAATAAATAATTTAGAAATAAACAACAATTTTATGCATAAAATAATTTTACATATAAACTTTATCGAGAATCTGACAAGATAGTATGACAGAACCATACAGTAGCGAATTAATTTTTAAATAATATGGCAAAGCAAGTAAAAATATTTTATGCATGCTTAAAATCGTACATCACCCCGATAACCAACGTTTTTCCCAAAATTTGGACACCTATGCCATAACCCTCGAATAAAATTTCTACCCTAGCTTTGACCTGACTTAAAAATTTTGGTCAAATAAAGATTAAGATTTTATCCCAATCCGAGAACAAATCCCAAATTTTTCCTGAAATAACTCCAAGTGCAAAAAGCGTATGAGAATGAGAATTTCAAAGGACTCTTCGGGTTTCCATTCGGCTGGTCCTACGGTCAAGTTGGGCTCTGATACCAACTTGTCATGCCCAGAAATTCCTAACCAGAATTCTGAACATTCCTGTGTATTAAATCCCTGTACAGGAAAGCTAGGGTACATAATACCAAGTTGCCATACAGAGTGCGTCTTACAAATAGGATAAAATGGTCTTACATAAATGCAGCGGTGAAAATAAATAAAACCTATATACAGCTAGCCAAGCAGAGGCTTCCATTCCACAAGCATCTTGACGGTGGAGCCAGCCTAGTCCTCCTGGTGATCCTCATCGGACATATACTCCACCACTGAGAGGGGAAAGAGAGCAAGATTGAGTACCACCGACAGTACTTAACAAATCACACCCACAAATATGCACAATGCACAGGAGACAAAGATAGGCTTAGGGTTCATTTGTGTAAAAGCAGTTGCAACCAATGATAGTTCACAAATGGTAAAAAGGTTGATTAATTGAGCAATATTAATCCTCCACTGATCAACGTTAAACACGTTAACCAGGCCCAGCAATCCATCCTGTCGCTATAGCAAGTTTTAAGTCAATTTATTAATGTGAGACTAATCACAGTGAGTCTTGACCAAAATGCCCACGACCGCGGGCATGGCTATTAAAATAGATTTACTCTGATCAGAGGTGTACAACTGTACCCACAAGACACAGCCCCACACACATTCCTGTGTGCCGGCATGTCAACACGACACCCTGCGAGAGGCTGTGACAGGACTGTTCACCCAACCTCTCCCTAACCATCCACACTACGCTGAGGTTGCACCTGCAAACAGGACACCCCATATCGGCTAGGCTACCCCCCTTGCACCACAATGGATCCGGAAGCCAATCAACCCGACCCCGAGCCGACCCAACTCCATCACGCCCATTCTCACCAACGGTGCCTAGGAAAGGGAGAAGAGACGCTACAAGCCCAGCAGTTGCCCACGCTGGCCTGTGGAATGTGCAAGTATTTGCCCAAGGTGTTCCCGTGAACCGGTCCTTAACTACCATGGGTGTGACCAACAAAACCATACACCCACAGCCCACCATTTAGGTCAAATTTTAGTAATTTACCATCGACATATCCAAAATTCCATTTCTCAACATTGAGTTGGACCATAAATATAAATTAAAGTATTTAAATCCCCATGTGAGCTAAAGGTTTCTAAGCAGGGCCAAGCATCCTAACAATAGCCTCTAGTCATATTATTACCTAGCTACAAAGGTGCATATGATGAAATAATGCATGTTTATTAATTTAAAACAAATAATTTGCAATAAATGGGTACAAAATGATCGAGGAAATGGTGCGACTTGCCTTGCTTCGACTCAGTGAATTCGGCAACGACTTCGTAGTAAACTGAAGGATCAACGGCGTCGGTTTCTATAGCAAACAACGCACACACAATTAAAAACAGTACATATGGACACTGAAACAGAGGCGGAAAGTATTTTTAATGGATTCTTGGCATTTTTCTATATTTAATAAAATTTGGATGGGATTAATCGAAGCTCGTATGAATTAGTTATGAATTTTAGAAGTTTTACTGTGATTTCACTATACAAATTAATTATTAATCGATTTATTGCACCATTAAAAGGGATTATTGTGCCAGTGGACCATGGGAAACCAGCCCTGACAAGCGGGGCCCAAGGGTCAGCGGTGTGGGAGGACGGCGCACGGTGGACTCGGTCCACGCACACGGGTGCGGCACGAACGCATGCAAACAGCGACGATTTGCCGGGCAGATCGGACGGCCCAGGATGAACGGGACTCGACCCTGCCGGCGCGGCCACACCGCGGTGGGGCCAGTGGCCCGATGGTCGCTGCAAGCGACCTGGCCTCCCTGAGAGCAGCGGAGGAGGTGAGGTATGCGACCTTGTACTCACCAAGGTGCGGCGACCGACGGAGAGCGGCGGACGACAACGATCAGAGAGGTTTGGAGGTGGTGTGGTTCGGGTAGCTGACGGCGATGGCATTCCGACGGTGGAAAGCAACGACGGAGGTGCGAACGGGGTTTAGGAGAACTTGGTGGAGGTGTAGAACGTGTTAGGAGGGAAAAAGACTGAGTGGGTCGACTGAAATCCGCGGCTGATTGCCGGCAGAGAGGCTTACCAAAAGGGGTGACGGAGGGGATGGAGTTCCGGCGGGAATCCGAGGCAGCCGGCGGTGGAACAGGACGCAGCGGGGCGCGGCGAAGCAAGCGAGCACGAACGTGGTAGTTGGCAACGGCGAAAGTGACGGTGATGTGCGACTGGAGTCGGCGGAGCACGGCGGTGATTTGGGAGCTCGGCGCAGAGGGGGTTAGGGTACTCGGCAGATGTGGGCAACTAAGGGGAAAGTGAGGATGGAGCACGAGGAAGGTTTTTATGTACTCGGTTGCAAGAGCTCGTGGCCAAGTTGGCTGAATTTCACGGGGACGTGGGGAAGCGGCGATGGCGGAATCGGCGAAATTCGCCCGTGGGCGTGCGCGAAGAAGGTGGAGAAGTGGGGGAGTGGCACGGGGACGTGGTCCGCAGCGTTTGAATCAAGGGCCGAGGCGCGAGAGGGCAGCAACGGGCATGGATCGGACGGTCGAGGCGGCTTGCTCTTCCCCGGCTGATTTAGCCAGAGGTTGGAGACGAAGCTGACATGTGGGGCCTCGGTCCCACATGTCAGCGGGAGCAGTGAGGGGAACAGTGTGGGCGAGCGGATGCTGGTTGATGGGTAGGGCCTACGGGGAGGAGCATGCACGCGCGGTCTACGGCAGACCGAGTCACAGTACTAGGCCGATGGCCCGGCAAGAAGAAAGGAAAAGAAAAGAAGAAAGGGAAAAAAAGAAAAGAAAATGGGATTTCCAGAAGGATTTTAATTCTAATAATTTGTTTTGATTTATTAAAATTACTTCCAGTGCTCTAAAAATTCTCATAAAAATCATGTTAGTGTATTTTGGCAAGCAGAATATAGGAAAAATATTCTCAGCCATGATATTTTAATATTTTGTATTTTACTTATTTAATTAATTCCCCTGGCCTTTTTAAAATGATTTCTTTGAGGCTTTTTCTTCAATATATTTTGTGTGGCTCTATTTAAGGGGAAACTCAGGGTGTGACATAGGTCTATCCATGTTTCCGGTTGCCTACTTTTGTAATGTGTCATTGTATGTCTCGGGTTCTATCCGATGCTACAATTTATGTAAGGACTATGTAAAATAAATAAAGAAGGTTTGGCAAAGATCCACCGATATCCTGCATGTACCAGCTGGTCTCCTGGGACTAGTATAGGTATTGCAGGTAAAGGCATTCCTCTTCTGTTGGCCTATCTGGGTTAACAGGAGAGGGGCGTTACAGAGGTGGTATCAGAGCCTAGGTTTGGCACCTAGGAACGAAGACCCACGTTAGGAAGGCCCTAAGGACTATACGTTCTAAAAACTATTTGCAAAAACTTAGGATTTTCTTACTTCTTTCCTCCACTTAGCGAAATTTTGAAAATTTTTACTAACTTCTTTTCTTGTTTTCAAATTGTAGATGGCTACTAGCGGCACTCACCTTTCCTACAGTGAAGGCCAGGGAGGCTTTGTCGAGATTCTCCAAGACTTGGCTCACTACCTCGGATACTCCACTCCACAGTTCGCAGGTTTCACGCCTCACCCTTCGCCTCTACCCCCTCCGTCCTGAGTTACGCCGTCACCATTTCATGATGGTGAGGCCAACACTCCAGCTCACCTACTAGGACGTGGCCTTCGCGGCCATCCATCGTCTTTGTGACTAGTACTACCCTCTTCTCGATTCCTCTCATTTTTGCTTTCTTCCCCATCGAGTTAGTGGATCATCCACTAGCATCTACCCTTGCACCTGCTGTGAGTCATCTCCTTCATTGACTCGCTTTGTTGAGATGACCACCACCTTAGACCACTAGTACCACCGTCTCTTAGAGGCATACTGCAGCCTCAAGAGACACTACCACTCCCTCCTAGACTACATCCCTCCATCCCCATGCACCTTGACTTCTGCCCACTCCTCCGACTTCCCTGACCCCACCGAGGGATATGCCGCCAGCTCCCAGAGTTCCTCTCTGACTCGACCTTCCTCTCCACCTTGTCGCCGACGCGGCATGACTGCGCGCGAGTACCTTGTGCAGTTTACTCCTCACCTAGCCACTACCCCCGCAGCTGCTGCCCCCGCCACCACTACTACTCCAGTGATGCCCCCACACTAGCCCCTGTGCCTATCGCAGCTGTCCCACTGTCGGTTGCTCCTGTTCTTCCATCCTCCCACCTTCTTGTTCCATCCGAGGAGGAGGATCCTTCTGAGCGTGTGCTGATCGGGAGCAAGGAGCAGGAGTAGAGCTGCAGTACTGTGTAGTGGCAGGATGTACATGGTAGATGCATACCGTCGCCAACTCACTAGGAGTCGTGGCAAGTAGTGCGTGTGTGTGTTATGTATGGTAGTTCGTGTCTTGTATGGTGTGCGTCCAGTCCTTGCGACGTGGCCACCCCTTTTGTATCTAAATAAAGTACTTATGTTTTAAAAATTAGTTTGTGCTTGTGTGCTTCTTTCTTTCTTCCTTTACTCCTCCTCATCATTCTTCCTTCTTCCCTATAGATGGCTCGCCGCAACCAACGACAAAGACGTATTCTAGCTTGATACGGATATGAGGATGACCACGTACCGGTTCGGAACCGAGGAAATAACCAACAAGATCAAGAACATGGATCTGAGAATAACATAAACTCACCCCCTCACCCTAACCCTGCTCAACAAGACTTGCCTCCACCCCAACCACTAAACATAGACCCGCAACAAACCCTAGCTATCCAAATGCAAATCCTACAAGGCATAGCTCAGAGTCTGGCCATTCTCCAGCAAAAGCCTCAGCAAGCCCCACAAGCTCCACAAAATGGAAGTGCCAAACTTGTAATACCCTAAAATTATCCCATATAAAAATAATAGTGAAAAAGGAATTTTAGAAATCAATTTAAAATCCTCAAGGAGTGTTAATAAATAAAAACAGAGAAAAATCTATAGCAAAATGGGCTTAGAAATAATTTTATAAAATTCTTTGCTTAATCATCTATTTTCTGGAATTTTCTGGGATTTATTTGATTAAGGGATGTATTTTTGGTGAATTAAATTGAATCACAACATTAAAATAAATGAAAAAAAGAAATTAAAATCCCCTCTCCTATTCCAGGGCTGCTTTCGGCCCAACACTGTGCACTCAACCTCTCCTCACACGCACGCCATCGAGCTCTAGCTTAGCGACCCTAGCCATCGCCAGCTCTCGCTGTCGCTTCTATCAGCAACGCCAGCATGTGAAGGAGCTAGGCCGCCATCTCCCAGCTGCTGGTGACCGCCGGAACCCTGACGCTGCCTAGGACCCGAGAAGCTCCACCGCCAAAACTTTGCCGCCGGTCCCCCTCGTCGCTGTTCGTCGTCGTTAAACCCACGGTGAGAATCCCCGGGATCCCCTCTACTCATTTCTGTCCTCGCTGCACGCTGCCACGCCACCGATCGCTGTTGACCTTTGGTTCCCGTGCCGCCACTGTCACCATTGCCGACGTGGCTACCGACGTGGACGCCGCGTAGGAGCCAACGCAGTGCCGTGTCAACCGCGAGATCGATCCGGGCGGGATTTATCCTAGCCGTCCGATCCACCCTAGTTAGATCATAGCCCTCCGATCTAACTTAAACCGTGGATTCAATCTAAGCCGTCTGATCTAGTTCTTTTAAATCCAAGCCATAGAAATCTCTGTGGACCTCGGTGGACCCGGTCTACAGTAGACCAACACCCTTTCTCTCTCTGCCCAGTGGGCCCCGCTTGTCAGCCACTGGCCCATTCCCCTTTCTCTCTCTGATGACGCAATAATCCGTTCTCCCGAATTAAATCAATTCCTAAATGACGCAATAAATCAGTTTAATTCTTTTTAAAAGCTTTTAAAAGGGGTTAAACTTCTAAAATTCATAACTAATTCATCCAAACTCCGTTTGGGGTGATTCAACTTGCAAAATTCTTTAAAAATCAAGATCTACCCATTAAAAATATAATATTGTATTGTTCATGTGTTGATGTACTATTTTGCTTATTTTTTATTTGCCTTTAGCCGCCGACATTCAGGAAGAGCCGCAAATTCTTGAGGAGAATTCTGAGGATTGTGAGGAGCAGCAAATTTTTTTTCTCACGAAAATCTATGTTTTCCTATTGAAAAAAAAAGAGAAGAAAATTTTGCAATTTCTTTACCTCTTCATTACTCAGTACTATACTGGTTATGACTTTCTTTAAAAAACCTTATTTATGCTAAATCTTTTGCCCTTAATTTTGATGAAAACTTTACCATTTCTCCTTTTCCCTTTTATTTGAAAGAAAATTCGTTCTATTAACTTAGTCAAAATCAATAAATCTTCCTTTCATGCTCCATAGATGGCAAACCAAGAGCTAGTACATCTATTTGGAGTTGGTGGATTTGTCAAGGAATTACGAGATATGGCCTTCGCCATAGGGTACAATCTGGCCCCTGAATACAGACAAGTCACTCACAACCCCTGTGAAGAGAAGTGCCACGCGCGCCTCACGATTTCGAGTGAACGAGATGGAGTCCCCTCCATGATCTTCGGAGCTGGGGGAAGGAATTTTGAGCATGCATGTCAAGAGGTGGCGTTGGAAGCCATTGGAGAACTTTGTCACCGCTACGCCGCTCATCTGAGGAACACTTCCTACCACTACCACCTGTCCAAGACCCACAATGACGAGTACAGCAGTTACTAGAACCCAGGGGCAGAGAATAGTGCAACCACTCAACGACTTGTCAGGATGTTGAGTGCCATGGACAACGCTCGGGCTGATGTGGTGATTGCAACTCATGAACGGGAGAATGAGAACCGCACCAAGATTTGTAGGCTGCAGAACCAAGTGGACCGGTTGAAGCAAGAGTTGGCCCTGGCCAAAGGAGAAGCACCTCCTGAAGGAGCCAAGATCCGCACCATCGCAAGGAAGAGGGTTCGTCTTCCACCTCGGATTCAGCTAGCACCAAGGACCTGTTTACCGAACGACCAGGTCCCACTTCGGGTAGTTCCACCGGTAGCTCATGCTGATGATGCAGATGAGGGGAGTCAGGTCAAAAGACAGTGGAGCTCGCACTCACTCTGAAGGGGAGTGGGGTGATACCCAAGAAGATGAAGAGGAATCGGAACACAACCCGGATGCCAGAAGAAGTCCTTCGCCCCGTTAAGAAGCCCTAGTAGCACCCTAGCATGAGTTACCTTAAATCGTTGTGTTAGCAGTTGTGTGATTAGGAAATGCTTGTGTGTATGGGGTTTAGTCAACAGTTTACATCAGAAGGTGGTGATGTAACTGTTTAAGTTAGGAGTTGCTTGATGGTGTGAGAGTAATCTACATAAATGTTAATCACTCAGTTCAGAGCAATAAAAGTGAAAGTTTAAGTAATATGAAATCCGTCTCAAGGGCTCTTTCCCTACTTCTTGTCTTCGCTCTACAAATGGTGAACACGCGTAATGGTAGCAACCAGGATGGTAATGTTGGGAACAACAATCACGGAGGTGCACCCAATGAACCGCCTCATCAGGATGATAATCTTACCATTGCTCAGGTCTTGGCAAACCAAACGCAGCTGGTGAACATGATGTTTCAACAGATGCAAAACCAGTAGAATCAGGCACAACAGTAGGCGCCTCCTCCTCCACCGTAGAACAAGCTCGCGGAGTTTTTGCGGGTGAGGCCTCCTACTTTCTCTAGCACAACTAATCCTGTGGAAGCTAGGGATTGGTTGCATGCTGTTGAGAAGAAGTTGGACCTCTTACAATGCACAGACCAGGAGAAGGTCTCTTTCGCGTCACACCAGCTACATGGTCCTACGTCAGAATGGTGGGATCATTTCAGAGCTAACCGAACGGATGGACAACCTATCACTTGGGCTGAGTTCACCGCCATTTTTAAGAAGACACATATCCTTGCGGGAGTAGTGGCATTAACGAAGCGCGAATTTCGGGCACTAAAGCAAGGGAACCGGTCAGTGACCAAGTTTCTTTATGAGTTCAACCATCTTGCCTGCTATGCACCAAAGGATGTTAGCACTGATGCCAACCGACAAGAGAAGTTTCTAGATGGATTGAATGATGAACTCTCAGTTCAACTACTCTCCGGTGACTACTCAAATTTCCAGAAACTGGTGGACAAAGCTATTCGCCAGGAAGACAAACACAACTGAATGGAGCAAAGAAAGCACAGGATGGCGAGTTTTCAGGCACAGCAACCCTCTAGTCAGAGGCCACGTGTTGCAGGACCGTCCCAGGCCCAGCAAGGTGGATCTTCATCGGCATCTTGCCCGCAGTGCCAGTTCTACACCAACACTATTGGTGGCAACACTGGAGCAAATCGTCCTTCCCCTCGGCAAGTCATGGCCCCAGCAACCAACTAGCCCATCAAGAAGGAAGTTGGAGGGAAGCCACTGACCTGCTATAACTGTGGTGATCCAGGACATTATTCTTCTCAGTGTCCAAAGCCTAAGCGTCTCAAGTCAGCCACATCGGGGCAACCTTCGGGCAACGTGATCAAGGCCAGAATGAACCACGTCACTGCAGATGAGGCCCAAACTACACCGGACGTTGTCCTAGGTACGTTCCCTGTTAATTCAGTTACTGCAACAGTTTTGTTTGATTCGGGTGCTACACAATCTTTTATGTCGAGGAATTTTGCAAGAAAACATGGGTTCCAGATGGGGAAATTGGATAAGTCTATCATGGTTAACACACCGGGAAATCAAATGCATACCACCCAGTTTAGCCCCTTTGTGACCTTAGAAATTCAGGGTACCCCTTTCCTAGCCGATTTGATTCTAATCAAATCAAAAGAGAAAGATGTCATCCTAGGGATGGACTGGTTAACTCGGCACAAGGGAATTATCGATTGTGGCACTAGGACAGTGACCCTAACCCCTACCTTTGGGAGAAAAGTGATTTTTCGTGCTCTCTCCACCTCATCTTCTCCGGTATCGCTAAACCAGGCAGCCATCGCAGAGATCCCTGTGGTACAAGATTATTCTGATGTCTTTCCGGATGATCTACCTAGAATGCCACCTAAGAGAGATATTGAGTTCAGAATAGATCTAGCCCCAAGCACCGCCCCTATCCACAAGAGACCGTATAGGATGGGAGCTAATGAGTTGGTAGAAGTAACGAAGCAAGTTGAAGAGTTACTTGCCAAGGGCTACATTAGACCTAGTACATCACCTTGGGGAGCGCCAGTCATTTTTGTGGAAAAGAATGATGGGACGCAACGGATGTGCATTGATTATCATGCACTCAATGAAGTCACTATCAAGAATAAGTACCCGTTACCTCGGATTGATGATCTGTTTGATCAGTTAGAAGGAGCCACAGTATTCTCCAAGATAGATTTTCGCTCGGGTTGTCATCAGTTAAGGATTTGGGAGGAAGATTTTCCCAAAACTGCTTTTACCACTCGGTATGGGTTATATGAGTGCACAGTTATATCTTTCGGGTTGACTAACGCCCCTGCATTCTTCATGAACTTGATGAATAAAGTGTTCATCGAATACTTGGATAAGTTTGTGGTGGTTTTCATCGACGATATCTTAGTCTATTCCAAGACGAAGAAAGAAAATGAGCAGCACCTTCGTATCGTTTTGGAGACCCTTCGGCAACATCAATTGTATGCCAAGTTAAGAAAGTGTGAGTTTTGGCTTCCGGAAGTGAATTTCTCGGGCATGTCGTCACCGCTAGAGGAATTGCGGTAGACACAACCAATGTGGAGTCAGTGACCAAGTGGAAGCAACCGCAAATGGTTTCGGTGATTCAGAGTTTCTTAGGATTCATAGAGAACTTTTCTAGAATTGCGAAGCCTATGACCCATTTACTCTAGAAGGATGTGAAATTTTCATGGATGCCAGAGTGTGAGCGGAGTTTTGAAGAGTTGAAGAAGAAACTTGTAACCGCACCTGTGTGGATCATGCCAGATCCCAAGAAAGGATTCCAAGTATACTGTGAGGCATCTCGGCAAGGTTTGGGAGGTGTGCTGATGCAAGAAGGAAAGGTTGTGGCATATGCCTCACAGCAGCTACGGCCTCATGAGAATAATTATCCTACTCATGATCTGGAGTTGGCAGCGGTAGTGCATGCCTTGAAGATTTGGAGGCACTACCTCATCGGCGATTGCAGCGAAGTGTATACGGACCACAAAAGTCTGAAGTATATTTTTACTCAACTAGATCTGAACCTTAGACAACGAAGATGGTTAGAGCTGATCAAGGATTACGACATCGGAATCCATTATCATCTAGGGAAAGCCAATGTGGTGGCTGATGCCCTTAGTCAGAAAAGTTACTGCAATGCTATGGAAGGTCAGCAGTTATCTTTGGAATTGTGTGAAGATTTGAAACGATTAAATCTAGGTATAGTCAATCAAGGATTTGTGGCAGCCTTGGAAGCACAACCTACCTTGGTGGATCAGGTCCGCGAAGTGCAGAAAGATGACCCGGATATTTCGGAAATCAAGACGAATATGAGAAAGGGGAAAGCTACTGGATTCTTGGAAGATGAACAAGGTACCGCGTGGTTCGGAGAGTGAATCTGTTTACCAGATAAGGAGGAATTGAAAAAGCTAATCTTGGATGAAGCCCATGGAACACAGTACTCCATCCATCTTGGCAGCACCAAGATGTATCAATATCTGAAGGAGAAGATTTGGTGGTCTAGCATGCATAGGGAGATAGCTGAGTATGTGGTTGTTTGTGATGTATGTCAGCGTGTAAAGGCTAAGCATCAGAGGCCAGCAGGATTGTTACAACCCCTTAAGGTCCCTGAATGGAAGTGGGAAAAGTAGGGATGGATTTCATCACCGGTTTACAAAGGACCACGTCAGGATTTGATTCTATATGGGTTGTGGTGGATAGATTTACAAAGGTAGCCCACTTCATACCCGTCAAGACAACTTACTCCGGTAGCAAATTGGCAGAATTATACATGGCTTGAATTGTGTGTTTGCATGGTGTGCCATGCAAGATTGTGTCGGACAAAGGAAGCCAGTTTAGCTCTAAGTTTTGGCAGAGACTCCAAGAAGAGATGGGCACCGGTTAAACTTCAGTACCGCTTACCACCCGCAGACGGATGGTCAGACCGAGTGGGTTAACCAAATCTTAGAAGATATGTTGAGGGCTTGTGCCATAGACTTTGGTGGAAGTTGGGACAAGAGCCTACCGTATGCTGAGTTTTCCTACAACAACAGTTACCAGGTAAGTCTGAAGATGGCCCCGTTCGGGGCTCTGTATGGACGAAAGTGTCGCATGCCCCTGCTTTGGGATCAAACGGGAGAACGTCAGGTTTACGGGACGGATATCTTGCGAGAAGCAGAAGAAAAAGTGAACATCATACAAGAACGACTTCGAGTAGCCCAATCTCGTCAGAAGAGCTATGCGAACAACCACAGAAGGGACCTCAACTTTGAGGAAGGTGACTATGTGTATTTACGAGTCACACCACTTTGGGGAGTACACCGGTTCTAGACAAAAGGAAAGTTGGCACCACATTACATGGGACCCTTGTTAACGCCAAAATTTGGTAAGGCCCTGTATCAGATTCGGTCAAGGGAGAGATTACAGTCAACTGACGGAGAAAAGACCGGAATCGGGAAGGAGCCGTGAAGACCTTACTTGGCAATTATTTACTGTACCTCTTAGTTAGGCATGTGTTTATGTTTAGGAAACCTGACCTCGTGTCCGGTCAGGATTAGTTAGCGTTTTCTGTTATAGATAGGAAATCATGTATCGTGTCCTATCAGGACTATGTCAACTCGGGGTATATATACGTATGCCCGGGTGCCTTGTAAATCATCACAACGATCAATACAAACCTCGGCGCATCGCCACCTCTTCGACGGGATCCTGCTTCTCGAGCCGGGCTGCATCGGTTAGGTCCGAACTCCTGCGAGAGGGTAAGTCTCGTCACCCCGGCTACCTATCGACTAGGACTTCCTCGGTTAGGTCCGATATTCTAGTCGGTTTATGGTAGTCGGCTTACCACGATATATTTATTTTGTCTATGGCTGCATCAGTTCAGTTTGATCTCATAGATTGATTAGGTATATCACATCACGCGTGCGTAGATCGTATCGGCTTACTGGGAGCGGTTTATCATCAGTTTGTGCTGCATCGGTTAGGTCCGACCTACTAAACTGCTAGCGATAAACCGATCCTGCTAAGTCGATGCTTTATGCGCAGGCGTCTTATCGGGGCGTATAGCCGGTAAGTTATCTTCATCACGATCGTATCATATCTATCGGCCCATCGAGGTATCGTTATCATTGTTGGTCTGTGCTGCAACGGTCGGGTCCGATCTACTAGACTGGCGATAATAGCTTTACTCTTGATGAGCCGATGGGTGTTATGCGATGTTTTTATCGGAGTGCTTAGCCGATAAGTTATCTGTTGAAGCCGACTACATTTATTCATTGTCTTATTTTATAATTATCCTGTTTGATAGTCGGCTGGCTCATCAATTATCTATCATTTATGTTGTTGCATGCTTTATCATATATTATTGTTTGTATTACTGTTACGATCGGCCATGGGTTAGCCGATTGGTTTATTCTACCGATCCAAGTACAAGTACAAGCAGGTTCCCGGGCACGACCCCAGGTGAGGACCCAGGCACGAGTTCGGGTAAGGACCCGGGCACGGGCCCGGACAGCGGGTGAAGACCTCGGGAGCCGATATGAGCAAGAGTACGGGCACGGGCATATTTTCACGACAATACCAATAACACTAAACCATGATCGGCTAGAGTTTATTTGATTTATTTACTTAAGCATTCTGCCTGTTTATTTTACCAAGTTTATAGCCGGTTTTTTGAGTATCCCTTCGATGATCGGCTAGCACGATACTTGTGTATTATTATGCTATTGCTCCTACCATCATCGGTTTTAAGCCGATGTATAAGTGCTACAGTGTGTATCGGCCATCGGCCGATGACATGAGTCCAAGCCGGCTTCCAGCCGATTGGCTCACGAACTTAACATCCCCTTCTCCTTGTCAATTACAGGGTCAAATTGACTGGCATGCCTGCGAACCTCAAGACTTTAGGACCTGCACTGGAGCTAAGCAGATCTCCCAGGCCTTCGCGTGTCACCCAGACGCCGGACGGCCCCGGCGGGTTTTCGGCGTCAACACGCTTTTGGCACGCCTGGTGGGACACGAAGTTTCAACCCAAAGTTTCAACGCAAAGTTTTGACAATCAGACCTGCAACATGGCTGGGAAAGAGATCAAGACAGACAATGTAATTCCAGTCAGCATGGAGGATTTAACAGAAGAGCAGAAACAACAGATTGAGCAAACTATGGCTAACTTTCAGAAGCTGTGTTTAGAGTCCTTCAGCATGACACGACAAGGGCCGATTCAGAAAACCCAGTTTCCGAAGCCAGTATTGGTTGGAGAATCGAGCCATACACAACCCGAGAGATTTGCAGGAGATGGTCAATGAGGCTATACACCACGCGCTTATTAATCAATCGGGGATCTTGGTAAACACATTACATAACCTCATCAAGAAGACTGTTGATGGATCAATTGCCCAAGAACCAACTTGGGGTCCTGTTTACCTCCCATCGAAGGTTGAACCAACTCAGATTGCTTACAACATCAGTAGAGATATACCAGAGCATATGTTTACACAGAACCAGGCTGGGGGGCAACAAGATATTCCTGCTGGGTACCATCGGACTGCCTACTATGGAGGATATCAGCAGAATTATCCAGGAGGCGGAGCCGATCCAGGTACTTATCAGAGGGAGTATAATAGGCAGAATCGGCAACAGACTCCACCGATACAGTATCAACAGTATCAACAGGAGAATCCAAGGGAAGAAGACTTATCGGTACGAGTTGAGGAAATAATGAGGGAACAGTTTGGGATGAAGCCCAGGGAACGGACGTTTATGTATCGGCATCCATACCCCGAGTGGTTTGACAGGGTCCCGTTACCACACCGATACAGGGTCCCGGATTTTTCTAAGTTCTCAGGGCAAGATAATACATCTACGGTGGAGCATGTTAGCCGATTCCTGGCACAGTGCGGAGAGGCATCGACTGAGGAAGCATTAAGAGTCAGATTTTTCCCCTTGTCCTTATCAGGATCGGCCTTCGCATGGTTCTCTTCATTACCACCGAATTCGGTTCGGGGGTGGGCCGATCTAGAGAAGCAGTTTCACAAGTATTTCTTTGCTGGAATCCATGAGATGAAGCTGACAGATTTGACTTTGGTTAGGCAACGGACAGATGAAACGTACCGGAGTACATTCAGCGATTTCGGGAAGTTAAAAACCGATGTTACAGTCTGAACTTGAGCGATGGGCAGCTGGCCGATTTGGCTTTCCAGGGACTCTTGGCGCCGATCAGAGAGAGATTTTCATCCCAAGAGTTCGAATCCTTGGCGCATCTGGTACAGAGGGTATCGGCTCATGAAAGCCGATTTCAGGAAGCGAAGAAGGAAAAATTTCAAAGACGAGTTGCCCAGATGCAACTTTACTCATCGGACTCAGACGACGAGGAATCCGATGCCGAAGTTGGTTTGGCGGAGTGGACTAGGAACAAGAGATTAGTATCATGCCATGGGTCAAAGATATTGGCAAGGAGGAGCGGTATGATTTTGATATTAGCAAGGCCGATAAAATCTTTGACTTGCTGTTACAAGAGAAGCAGATACAACTGCCGCCAAATCATGTGATTCCATCAGCCGAAGAACTGAAGAAGAAAAGATATTGCAAGTGGCACAACACTATATCACATCATACTAACGAGTGCAAGGTTTTTCGACAACAAATTCAGTCGGCTGTCGAACAGGGCAGAATCAAGTTTGAAGACAAGAAGCCGATGAAAATTGATGAGCACCCGTTTCCTGTAAACATGGTTTATGCGGGATCATCATCAAGGGATCAGGCCGATGGAGCAGGACGTCAAAAGTATAAATCAAGGGTGACTTCATCGGACATGATAGAAAAATATTCAAGATACGAGGAACAGAGGGATGAGTTAGAAAGATATAATCCGCATTGGGACTGCCCGTTTTTTCGGTTCTGTTGGGATCAAGGAATGAGACTGCCATCAGCTGAAAATTGCCCCGAGTGCAGCAGTGCAGGGAATCGGCATGATCGCCAGCAGGAGTTTTCGCGGGATTCGGTCGCTTGGGGAAAAAAGCATCGGTTCATAGCCGATTAGGCCGATCCATGAAGAGTTCTTTGAAGAGGATGAAGAGGAAGTGCGTGAGAAACAAGTTCAGAATCCTCAATGGTGCCCTAGTGGGATATTCACGAAAAATCAGAAGAGGAGGGCACAGCGTTTACGACACCGAGAGCAACAGGAAGAACAGAGTCAAGATCAGGGAGATGTTGATCATTGTCCCAAAAAGACTAAGCAAGTTTGGCAAGTGAAGAAGAAGGACGATGAGGACGCATCAGCACCGATAAATATGGTGTTCTTTTTGCCTCGGGAGTATAAAGCGCTTTCATTAGATGAAGAAGGCGATGAGGAGGTTTTTGCTCAACTGACGTTACAATCTGATCAGGCCATATTTGATAAACCTGAGGAGTCAGAGCATCGGCACCTAAAGCCGTTATACATCAAGGGTTATGTAAATGGGAAGCCGATCGACAAAGATGTGGTTGATAGAGGAGCCGCGGTTAATCTCCATGCCTCATGCCACGTTCCGGAAGTTGGGAAGACTGCCGAAGATCTGATCAAGACAAATATGGCATGCTAAAAGACTTCGTGGGAATCATCAGAAGCAAAGGGCGTATTAAACGTGGAGCTGACAGTAGGAGTAAGACATTACCTACCACGTTTTTCGTCATTGACGGGAAGGATCATATAGTTTACTTCTCGCAGGGACTGGATTCATGCGAACTGTTGCGTGCCCTCGACGATGCATCAATGTTTAATACAATGGCAGGGAGATCAAGTCGAGATGGTTCTAGCAGATCGGTGACCAACATCCGATGATCGATCTACCAGTCTGGGAGCCGACGGTGTTGACTACCTATCCGGAAAAGTATGGGAAGGAGATTACCTTAAGGTAACTAGCCAGGGATACAGCCGATTCAGCAAGTCGGCTCTGAATTGTTACTCTGATGGGTTCTATTGAAGACTTCGAGGGGAAACTGGGGCAAGGATTTACGTCGGCTGATGATTTGGAGGAGATGATATAGGACCAGGAGATAAGCCAAGGCCGACGTACATAAGCAAAAAAATTAAGTCCTGAACTACGAGAGAATTGATAGCACTGCTGAAGGAGTATCGGATTGTTTTGCCTGGGAGTACCATGAGATGCCAGATTAAGCCGATCAATTGTTGAACATCGCTGCCTATTAAACCAGGATATCGCCATTCAAGCAGGCTCCATGAGATTCAAGGCAGAATTATATGAGCCGATCAAGGCGGAGATCACAAGGTTGTACGATGCCAAGTTTATAAGACCATGCCGATATGCTGAGTGGGTTTCTAATATCGTCCGTGGAGAAGAAAAATGGGAAATTGAGGTATGTATTGATTTCCGGGATCTAAATAAAGCTACCCTAAGGATGAATACCCCAATGCCGATAGCGGATTTGTTGGTGGATGCAGCCTCAGGTCACAAGATTATCAGCTTCATGGACGCAATGCAGGATATAATCAGATCTTTATGGGCTGAAGAAGATATACATAGACTGCGTTTCGGTGTCCAGGGCTATCGGTTTGTATGAGTGGGTAGTAATGACGTTTGGATTGAAAAGTGCCGGTGCGACTTATCAAAGAGCGATGAATTATATATTTCATGATCTCATCGCTTATTGGTAGAAATTTATATTGATGATGTGGTGGTCAAGTCTAAAGTGAGGAAAGCCATATAGCCGATCTACAAAAAGGCTGGAGAGAGCCAAGAAATACGGACTAAGAATGAATCCCAATAAGTGCGCTTTGGTGTATCGGCTGGGGCAATTTTTGGGTTTTATGGTTCATGAGCAAGGATGAAGTTAGTCAGCGAAGTATCAGAGCCATTAAGACTACAGAGCCACCAGCAATAAGACAGAGTTGCAATCGTTGATCAGCAAGATTAATTTTGTGAGAGATTTATATCAAATTTATCAAGGAGAATTGAGTCTTTCACGCCGTTATTGAAGTTGAAGGCCGATCAAGAATTTGTGTGGGGGCAGCGCAGCAGAGGCGTTTGACGAGATCAAGAATTATCTTACTTCCCCGCCTATTTTGATTCCGCCGCAGAAAGGAGTGCCGTTCAGGTTAACTGTCGCCGATGAGAGGTCCATCGCTCTGTTTTGATCCAAGAATTTGAAAGCAAAGAGCGAGTCGTGTTTTATCTGAGTAGAAGACTTTTGGATGCTGAAACGAGATATCCTGCGGTGGAGAAATTATGCCTAGTTTATATTTCTCGTGTACAAAGTTAAGGCAATTACATCCTATCGGCTGAGTGTACAGTAGTTTGCCAGGCCGATGTGGTCAATATATGTTGTCAGCTCCAGTCTTGAAAGGGCGAGTTGGCAAGTGGTTTTTGCTTTGACAAAGTTCGATTGAGGTATGAATCGGCTAAGCGATTAAGGACAGGCAGTGGCCGATTTTATTGTGGCAACACAGAGGGGTTCACGAAGACTATGTAGAGTTGATCCCATGGACTTGTTTTTTCGATGATCGGTTTGCAAGCATGGATCTGGTATTGCTTAGTTATTCATAATCGCCTCGGGGCAAGTTTGAGTTTCTTTACAATTAAGCCTTATCGACTAATAATCAAGCAGAATACGATGGCGGTGCTAAAAGGACTTCAACTCTTAAAGGAGATCGGAGCTGATGTTATAGAGATAATTGGTGATTCTTTTGTTGGTGGTCAAACAGTTGTCTAGAAATGAGTCCAGGATATTTTGAGGTCATATTATGAGGATGTACGATTTGTTAAGAAAGATAATATCAATAATCATATTCCCAGGAGCAGAATTTTTCTAGAAGCCAATGATCTGCACAAGATTGCTTCAGGGTATCGTGTGAATAGGCAAGTTGAGGTTGAGATAGCCATATTGATATCCAGAACAAGGCCGAATGACTGGAGACAGGAGTTAGTTGATTATTTGCAAAATCCGTCGCAATCGTTTCCAGGAAATTCGGTATAAAGCTACTAAATATGTGTGCTTGATGGGGTTGTATTATCGGACTTTTGAGGGATTCTGCTAGGTGCCTGAATTTGGAAGAAGCCAAAGTGGTATGTGAGAGGTGGCATGAAGCGCGTCTGTGGGACTCATCAAATCAGACATAAGATGATGGTTGCTGAGAAGAGTAGGTATTTTTATTTTTTGGCCGACAATTGCTGGAGATTGTTTAGGTATTAATAAAGGGTTCAGGATTGCCAGAAATTGAAATATACACAGCAGCGCCAGCATCGGCTATGAATCCTATCATCAAACCATGCTTCAGAGTTTGGGGACATTGACATGAATCGCAGGTTTTCCTCCATCAAGTAAAGGGCAATCAGAGTTCATATTTTGGCAGCAACGGATTATTTTACCAATGGTAGAGGCAATTCCTTGAAGAAATTACGTCAAGAGCTATCGAGTTTAAAGGAGCATATATTTGTCGTTTGGATTCCTCAACATAACTACTGATCAGGGTCTATCTTGTGTTGATGAGTTTCAACAGTTTTGTTGCCAGTATGGAATTAAGCTATTAAATTCGTCGCCTTATTATGCTCAGGCCAATGGAAACAAGAGAGCTTCTAACAAGAGTTGGATCAAAGTTGATTAAGCGACAAATTGAATGAGCAGCCACGGCGATGGGATACTACATAGCCGATTCACTATGGCCTATCGGATGCATTCATGGATCATACTCGGTCGCTGCGTATCAGTTAGTATCATGGACATGAAGGCGGTTTACCGAATGGAAACTAACATCGGTTTTAGAAGAATTTTCTTTTGCAGAATGAGTCAATTACAGCTGATGATTATTTATGACTTAATATAGATGAACTGAATGATTTGGCTCAGAACCCTTGAGGCATTGGAAAAGATTAAGAAAATAAGGCCAGGCCAGCTCGCATTACAATAAAAGCTAGTGAATAAGTCGTTCCGAGGAAGAGATTCTCACAGATGTTTGGAAATTGATTTTGCGCGCATCGGTCCAATATATAAGTTTCAGAAAATGGTCACCTAATTGGGAAGACCCATATCGATCGCTGTGTGCCAGGTAAGCGCCTATGTGTAGAAGGTCTTGATGGAGTCGGCAGTAGTTTACTAAAGCGAGGCTAACGGTAAAATATTCCAAGAAATACTACCCTAGCGTGTAGGAATCGCTTCTAAATCATCGGATTGAGTATAGGCCGCATTCTAAAATGTTAGTCCGAAAGCCAATGTTTTGCATTGCCTAAAGACAGCGATATCGATTGGGTTATCAGCCTTTAGAACAAATAGACAAAAACAATTACCAGGGACAAAAAGAGCTATAAGCAACAGCAGAGCCATTCAGAGATCAAGATATATTACAGTCCAGTTAATTTTCCAAGGGCCATCAAATTGTTAAGTTACAATGAGATTTACATCGAATGGTTTCGATTAGCGCGCAAGACGGATTTTGATCAATTTCATTTATGGGCGGATGTCTGTTCTCGTTAGAGCCTGTGGATGGTCTTCAAGTTCTTGCGCCGATGGATCGACTTGGCCCCACCGTCGCTGCAATCTTAGCCTCTAGTCTTGGATGGCTTGTGGTAAGTATTCCGATAAGCTGGATTCTGTGGTCGAGTCCCTTGCAACTTTGTCGATTCTCTGTATCAAGGGCAAATCGGCTTCCTCTTCTTCAGTTGATCTAGCTTGGATTGAGCTCTGGGGGGCAGTAGCATAGTCATCAAGTCTTTCTCTCTGTCTGGGCTAACAGACAGGCGATCGGCTTGGATGTTCTGCGGTGATCTTTTGTTGGTCAGCAGACGGCTATGCATGGTACTGAGCTTGACATGAGTTTAAACCTATGAGACTCCAGGTATGCTGCAGGGGGTTAATGCGTCGATAAGTTCTTCGGGCCAGACAGTAATGTTTCAAATTTCTGCAAATCTGCCCGAATCGCCCACAGTCTTCAACTAGCGCGTCGATTGGTTTTCCAGCCGATTGTTGAGCTCGTTAAAGTATCGCGGCACATCGCTAGGAGACGATGGTTTTTGCTTGCTGCGCTAGTGGCTGTCTCTCGTCCTCTGCTTCCAAGTACTTGCCGATGTCAAAAAAATAAGTCGGCCAAGAGACTGCAAAAGTTGGCAAATCAGATCGGTAAAGCGATCAATAGAAGTGAGAAAGCAAAGTATGGGGCATAAAAAGGTTACGAAGCTGAGGAAGGACGTCGTCGATCGTGTATATACGGCTTCAGGTGAGATGAAATAGGGTGTTCTTAGCAGACTGGCCGATATATCAGCCGATGGGACGGAGCAGTTTAGTCGACGACTGGAGGACTTTGCAGTGCCAAGCAGTGGGGCAACAGCAGCAGAAAGAAGCCATCGCTCAGGGCTTGGAGGAGTGATAGAGAGAAGGTTGAAGTTCTGGAGCCGTGATTCAACTGAACAGGAGCTGTCGAGATAAATGAAAAGCGAGTAATAATGTTAAGACTGGCGCACTACCTTGGGAGTATGAGGAGCCGATGTGCTCATGGGGCAGAAGATGGCGTCGTAATGGAGTCATTGCAAACAACATCCCGGATCTGCTCGGTTCGTTTTCTGTTTCTTCAGGGAGGGCGCCTAACTTTTTCCTTTTTGTCCCTATCGGCCGAGGCGCCTTGAGGAGAAGCCGATGGAGTCGGAGCATCGCGCCCCCATAGGTTTGGGGTGGCCGATGACGGGTTCGTGATACAGAATCGACTAGGACATCCACCACTATTGCTCTTGTTCGGGGGGCTCGAGCGCTGGCAGCCTGTCAAAATAGAGATAAGAGTTGGTTGGAAGAACGCATTAAAGCTTGGGCAGATGTTACCTCTTCATCGATTCGATGTATCTCGGGGTCAAGACGGGAGCAGTAACAGGTGGCGCTAAGTCTGAACAAGTGGTTTTATCCATACTGACCACCATCGGACAAAAAAGCTTGGTGTTGCACCAGTCAGATGATACACCTCGGTGACGGCCTAGAAGGGGATCAGTCAAAGTCCCAGCCGATCATATTCCAAGGCGCTGCACCGTGCCCGGCCTGAGTTTATCAAGTGAAGAATAGGCCTATTGGGAGTTGACCGAGACCCAAATTGACGGAAGCTGACCGATGGATGGTACGAACTCATACGATGGCTGAGTTTGGACCCAAGAAAACCAGTTGGCAGCAGACAAGGACTGATAGCCGATAGGAATATGTCCTTAGACCCTGATCATCATTCAGAGCTTTGAGTGGATCAAATTAGAAGGCATCTCGAATGATGATGCGTCGTTGTAAGCAACCAAAGAGTGGCCTCCCTGGTGAAGCCATAATAAAACCCCTTGAACCACTGACAGCTTCAGCAGGGTTATCTTGCTGCCGAGAAGGGCCGATGCAGCTTCGCCCACTAGAGATGCATCGGCGATAGACGGTCTTGATCTCTGGGGTAATCGCTGTTCTGCTCAGATCTTGAAAAGAAGTTTCTGGTACTCGCATGTCCTTGAGGTTTTAAACAACCAGAGCTGTACAAAACCACCAGCCCAATGGCCGACGACGCCGGCCATAACTAGTCCACTTATGAAGCAGTGGTATCACCAAGGAGGATATTGCCCCAGGATCTGTTCGATCATCGCAAGCTTCTGCCAAACATGATAGATTGACCGTTACTACTGCGAACCAAGCGTTGCGGCCCGAAGACAAAACCGCTCCAAGCCAAATTCAGAAAAGCAACATGTTCGTCGTATGCAACTATCCATCCTCGCCCTCTAATGAATGAAGATATCTGTATTACCTGGACCACCGCCGATGTTCTTTGTCCTACGACATCAGTTGAAGACGAAGCTGAACGGAGGGTCATTGAGCGTGTGTGTCAATACATTAGCATTCACCACTCCAGCAAGGTACTCTCTTGTATAGCCTTGCCCAGATCCCTCGT
>RYFJ01001170.1:0-154742 GCA_003991445.1 Oryza meyeriana var. granulata
GGGGCCCATTATGAGGGAAGAAACCCAAGAGCAATCATGATCCCATACATCCTCAAAGGAATCCACCAACAACTGGACGTAGGGATATTATCAATCGAGGGCCTGAACAATAAAAATTTCTGTGTTCCTTTGCATCATCGAGTTTCCCCTGTGTCGAGTAGCGCTATAGTTAAATTGGCGGTGTAAGCCTCGACATGATCTTCGAAAGATTTGGAAGGTTTCTTCAGGTTAGGATGAGGTTTCTTTGGACTTAGTCTTGGATACCACGTCGTGCTGTAGGGCTCCACGTTTGTGGCCCGATTCTGAGTGTGTAGCCAACTGCTGATGCCGTTGATATACGTATGCTCCGGTTTTTTCAAACGAACGGCATAATGAATGTAGGCATACGCTCCAAATGGCGTGAATAAAAAGAGTCTTTAGGCGTTTTCTCCTTCAGGCGCTTTGGTGTATCCCGAATAGCAGTCGACGAAAACTGAGAGGTACACCCGCGTTGACTCTACGACTGGTCTATTCTCGGTAAACCAAAACTGGGTCTTGGGGCACGCTGTTGAGATCGGTGTAGTCCGACGCACATGCGCCATTTACCGTTTTTCTTCAGACCAGAACTGGGTTTGCTAGCCAATCAGGTGATAGACCTTTGAGAACGTTGCGAGAAGCTTGGTTATCTCTCCCAAATAGATTTTGGAGTTTGAGCGAAGCCCGTAGCCGTGCTTTAATGCTTGGTGTCTGTCTTAGTTGAGGGTGTGACTCGGAACCTCCTTGTAGCCCAGGCATGTCGGATAGTTTCAACAGAAGATATCTTGTTGGCTTTGGAGAAGGTGACAGCGGTTCCATTTGGGGTGAGTCCGTCGACTAGAGCAGCTCTTGGAGGGGTCAAAGGTCACAGGGGATCTTCTTCGTGTCGCGTACCCGCAGAATTCCCCAGACTTGCTGCTTTTTTTGGGCCGGAACTGGGTCTTCCTATGTTCGGTTGATGACGGCTTGCCGAATGCTGTGGCCGTGCGCTCTGTGATTGAGCACCCAATTCGCAACTTCTCTTGTAGCAGTGAAGGCTTGTTGACATCATCGCGGAGGGAGAGGATCCTGCTAGCCGCTGGCATCTTGAGCACCATTATGTTAGTGCGGTATCGCATGAACTTGCGAGACGATGTCCCGAGTATCGCGTGGTACGCAGTCTCGAAGTCGGCGACTGAAGTAGATGTTTTCCGTGCAGAATTATCCCATGCCGAACGTTTTTGGTAGGGTGATTCTGCGAGTGGTTTGAAGAGGCCAGGGATATCATGAAGGGCGCCGACTCGGCCATAGATCTGAACGAGGGAATCTTCATCTCGTCCAGGGTCTTGGCGAAGAGATGTTGAGGCCCGCTACCCTCGTCTATATGAGAACTTCTTCAACTTGATGTTCTTGCGAATCGGGGTCCAGGACGATGTGGAAACGTCCTGGGTGCGCACCCGATCTGGATGATCAGCGCAGGTGAACGTGATGAGAGTTTTGACAGCGAATATGGGGGGCGTCTCTGTAGAGATTCTGCTGAATCGCGTGCTGTTAGTTTTCTGCTTGCGCTTTTAGACTCATACGCGCCGGCCTCTGAAGATGTGGGTTGGCTCGGCTAAGGGATCTTGAATTCATTGGCTAGGTCCTATTCTGGCTTGTCTTTGCTTTTGTCGGGCCCTGATGAGCCTACTTACTGGAACATCTGAGATGAAGCATCCTTTGGCCGTGTTTGCTTTTTTGGGGTGGAGGGGATGGCCGCGTTCATGACCTTCTGGTAGTAGTTGTTCCGTTGGGGGACCGAGTTCGTCTATGTTGCCACCTCGTTGTCCGCTTCCGCTTGTGAGTTTTAACCGCAAATATATGGGCTACTCGGCGGATGGAAAACTCGGTGGATTGCCAAATGAACACAGGAATTTTTATACTGGTTCAGGTCTCGATGTGAGGTAAACCTAACGTCCAGTTTGTATGTATTCTTTTTTTTGGATATACGGTTGGTAAGTTCTGATGAACTGATGGCCGTGTGCTTCTATGAGCTTTCTGCCCTCATGGGGGCCATGCTCCCTTATATACGGGGGACAAGGTTACAAGGTTAGGAGTCCCATAGGATTTACGATAGGAGATCTCCCTTAGAATATAGTACCGACTAAGGAACTGTATCTTCATTTCTATACAAGGCGAAGTCTGCGAATCTAGCTATATCTCTAATTAAAGCTAGGCCATCCTCTTCGAGTGGCCATATGCTTTGTCATGAGGTCCCGGGGCCATGGACACAGTAGCCCCGAGACTTCATAGTTGAGTCACAGTGATGCGAGTGCTCATCTCCACGGTGAGTCTTCGAGTGCATTGCTCCCGAAGTACTCTTTGTCTGAGTGCTGCTTCTCCCGTCCTGCTTCATGTAGCTGGCAGCGAGGCCCTATTGAGGTCTCGATTAGATGTTGGGAATACGTGTGCCCGAATAGGCGCATTTAGGTGTAGCCCCCGACTTTGTGTCTTAAGTTGTGAAAACAATTAAACATGAAGTCAAAGATCTTTAACTGTAGTTTTCCGAGTAGATTATACTGGTACATGGAAGCTCTTCGTATCATGTTCACCGGAATATGATTTATAGTCTTGCGAGTGGGACTACTGTATATAGGACTTTCGACTTCATGTCAGGTTGAATGTGCGTTATTAAGTCTTTGCCGAGTAGGCTGCTACTCGTATATGGGACTCTTCAGCGTCCTGCTCGCTGGAAAGAAGGGTTTATAGTCTTTCCCGAGTAGTATACTACTCGAAAATCAGACCGTCGGCGTCATGTCAGCCGGGATGATTTTTATAGTCTTTCCCAAGTAATATATTATCGAAAATTAGACTCGTCAGTTTTCATGTCAGCTGGAAAAGGGTTTATAGTTTTCCCGCGTGGGTCATTCGGAGTTAGACTCTTAAGCTCGCAGCTGAAGATTGTTTATAGTCTTTCCGAGTAGTGCACTACTCAGGTTAGACCTCATCCGCGTCATGTCACGGGAATGAAATTTTATAGTCTTCCGAGTATGTACTACTCGAAAGTGACTCATCCCGTCATGTCAGCGGGAATGAGAATTTTAGTAGTCTTCCGGTGTGTACTACTCGAAAGTTAGACTCCATGCGTCATGTCAGCGGGAATGATTGCTGCTCATGGCAACTGGTGGCACGCATGTGCCGATACCACTGTAATGAAAATAATCCATTAGTGGTTAGGTGTACTCGAGAGAGATACCTGCATCTTCTCAATTTAATGAAGACACCAGTTGGTGATCTGTAAGGATGTATCCTGGACTGGTGGGATAAGACAGATACCCAACCATATATGTTAGCAATAGGGCTCTCATGAAGCATATCTTTCCTCATCGGTTCTGTGGGTAGCACCAGGCTCTAATTTCCAACTCAGCTGGCGGGGCCCACATGGAGCATGCACTGTAGGAACTCATGTCTTGGTGGCTAAATTACCAAGTACGTCGGCCTGACCAACCTACCCCAGCATAGTTCTATAGAAGTAGCATCCATCGGATGTCAGGATGAGTATGGGCGTTGTATCGCAATCAGCAGAGGAATCTCGTCTGAAGTCTCTTTCGCCTTATGCCTCCGGATCGCATCTTGTTTCACAGACGTAAGTAAGGTTATATTGCAGAATTGCTGCTCTCTTCCCAGGTGTGACGGGTGCATGGATCCGGATTGCTTTGACGACATAGGTCCTTCTCTGACTTCGGAAAAGACCGGTAAGGTAACCGAACTAGCATTAGCGTAGGAAATTCGGCTGGGCGACCCTCATGGGGGTACTACTTAGGCCGAGTAGTACACAGCCCCGACTGGCGCGGAGGCGGTTATTGCTCGCATGGAGCGTAGCGAGGAGAGATGAGGTCGACTGGCGCAAGTACTCAGTAAGTAGCCCTCATGAGCATCCCGAGTGTATTTCCCAGACTTGTCCAGCCCCCGAGCGTAGGAGATAGCTCACAGCCCTGAGTTCCTGTTACGCATATCCAGAGCTGGGCCAATATAAAAATATCGGATGAGTAGCATCTGATGATGGAAATAATCACCCGAATAAAATGTATTTTACAATGTATGTAAATACGTGTTCTTCCTCTTTTGATATTAATTCCTCGAGTAGTTGACCTTACGTTTAAGCACCTCTGCCGACTAGTCATAGCCCCCTAGCGTCGGAGTTGCTCATGCTCTTTCCCCAGGCACGCGTTTGGGTACTTGAGTTTGTCTTACATGGAGCAGAGTTTCACGATCGAGATTTATGCTACTCGAGTTTTTGTAATCATTTAGAGCAAAAACGGAAAAAAAAATGCGCAGCTTGTACACCTATTAGGTGTAACGGCTGCAGCATTAGCAAGGCGAGTGAGAGATGTTATCAGAAAGCGACTTAGCTGTTCGGTATTTGGGAACCAGTGGGATGCCATCCTTGTGTTTGGGTTGTGAGCCCCCGAGCATGTCACTTGTTGCTCCGATAATCCTCAGTTGTTGAAGGTCGAAGACGTTGTGACCGACTGCCACAATAGAGCTGTCTGACTTGCGTTTGCGATTCCCAGCTTTAGTCGGGACCGCGTCGTCGGTGTCGTCCCGCTTCTTCTGTCAGGGTGACTTGTTTCATCGAGGGCCTCGGCAACAGCGTGGGCCGAGTCGGCGTATTTGTTCGCCATGTCGAATAAAGCCTTGAAGAGTTGGAGGCTTCGAGTGAATTTGTCGATGAACGAGGTGTCTTTGACTCCTTTCGAAAGGCGGCGATGACGACCTCATCCTTGACGTTCGGGATTGAGTTCCTCCTCTCAGAAAACCTTTGATGAAGTCACGAAGAGACTCGTTCTTCTTTGGCGCAACTGATATAGGTGGTACTCGAGATGGCCTCTCGTATGTTCCCTGGAAGTTGGTGATGAACCGTTCCCGAATTCTCCCCAAGAGCCGATGATCGCTTTGGGAGTCCTGTTAGCCATGTCTCGCTGAGTCGGCTAGAGCAACTGGGAGGTAGTTAGCCATGACTTTGTGATTTCCCCAGCTGCTCGGATCGCCAGAGTGTAGATCGTGAGCCAGGACTCGGATTGGTCTTGCCATCGTATTTGTTGATGCCTGTAGGCTTAAAGCCGACTGGCCATTGACCTGTTGTACTCCTGGGTGAAGGCTGGTATGCCTCCGTCTTCATGTGGACTCCGACACCGACTACTGCGGCGAACCGTCGTGGTGGAGGCGAAATGCTCGTTCTCGTCTTCCAGTTGGCGTTGCCCGTCTTCTTCTCGTTCACGGCGCCGAGCATTGGTGTCCTGCGAAGATCACGCCATAGTTGGCCTCGGAGATCCCGGTTGTCCCGACGGTCACTTCGACGTTGCCGGTTGTGGTTTGGGTTGCCGAGTGACGTTTGGCGTGACTCCGTGTGCAGCCGACTAGAGCCGGCCACTCGTCGTCGCTTTGAGGTAGACGAGACTGCCATTGGGGATGCCGACCGGTTGGTCGGTATGAGGGTATCTCCCGACTGTTGGTGCTGCTGACATGCAGCAGCGGTAAGCATGGCTTTTATCCTTGCGATCGTCGGGGTGGCCTGGTGATCAGGCCCAAGTTGGAGCGTGTCCAGTAGGGTTGCGGCGGCCACGATGTTCTGTTGTGGCGCGACGAAGACGTCGTGTTCGCCGACTTTTGTTTGGAGGGTTTGTTGCTGTGCGGTTCGCCCAGCCCTGCGTAGGCCGTCATTGCGGGCGTGCAGGCGTCTTGTTTCTTCCTCCTGTTGTTCTCGCAGACGGCAGGCCTCCTCCTCTTGTTGTTTGTGTAGTCGGCGTGATTCCTGAGTAGGAGTAGAGCCTTTGGATGCCATGAAAATTTCTCGCGGCGGAGTGAAGCTTGCCGAGCTGGTATCCGACTTGGAGTCGGAATCCGACTGGGAGTCGTAGTCCGACTGAGAGTCGTAGTCGGAATAGTTGATGGGGGTGATTACAACTCCGACCTCCCTAGATCCGATCTCGAGAGGCTCGGAGCCGTATCCGAGTCGAACTCCAGGGGATCGGGTTTGCCGCGTCGGATGTAGATTGTAGATATCCGCGGCGTCGCTGAGTCCGAACGGGAAGTTGACGATCTCTTCCCTTCTCGGCCGATCTCGGCCGCTCAGAACCGAGTCCGAGTCGAACACTGAAAGGAAGAGTTGTCCCTGGACTCGGGCGTATTGGAGATCGCGCAGCATGTCGTCGAAGATTGCCGCAGCGTCGTGTGGGCCGACTGGCGCGGAGTCAGCTGGTTCCTCGCCCGATTGGATCGGGTCCGTGTCGGCCGGGTGAGATTGCCGATCTGGTCGGCGACGAAGTCAAGGCTTCTGAATGCGATTGTATCTCCGGGGGAGTTTGCCGCCTCGACTTCGTTGCTGGATCCATGAGCTTGTAGATGTAGATCGCGCCGAAGCCCCTACCTGGCGCGCCAACTGTCGATGTTTTACAACCGGCAATAAATATATGGGGCTACTCGGCGGATGGAAACTCGTGGATTGCAAAGGAACACAAGGAAATTTTATACTGGTTCAGGCCCTCGATGTGAGGTAATACCCTACGTCCAGTTTGTATGTATTCCTTTGAGGATATACGGTGGTAGTTCTGATGAACTGTATGGCCGTGTGCTTCTATGAGCTCTTCTGCCCTCATGGGGCGCCCTGCCTCCCCTTATATACTGGGGGACAAGGTTACAAGGTAGGAGTCCCCATCGGATTACGACTAGGAGATCTCCCCTTAGAGATATAACGTACCCGACTAGGACTGTATATTCCTTTCTATACAAGGCGAAGTCTGCCGAATCTAGCTATATCTCTAATTACAAGGCTAGGCCCATCCTCTATCCGAGTGGCCCATATGCTTGTCATGAGGTACCCGGGGCCCATGGCACCCACACCGCTTGTGGTTGCCGGACTTGTTTTGTGATGGCTCGTTATCGGCTTTTGCCTTCTGGTCCTTTTGCCGGGACTCCTTCTTCTCGTCGAGGGCCTCGGCGACCACTTCAGCTGAGTCAGCATATTTGTTCGCCATGCCAAAGAGAGCCCGGATGGTGGCTGGAGGCTTCTGAGTGAACTTTGCGATGGACGGGGCGTCCTTTACTCCCTTGCGAAAGGCGGCGATGACGGCCTCTTCCTTGGTCATTGGGATTTTATTGCACTTCTCAGAGAACCTCTTGATGAAGTCATGTAGAGACTCATTCTTCTTCTGGTGCAGTTGATATAGATCATGCTCGGAAGACGACCTCTCGTAGGTCACTTGAAATTTAGCGATGAACCGCTCCCTGAGTTTTCCCCAGGAACCGATCGACCGCTTTGGGAGCCCTGTTAGCCATGTCCTTGCCGAGTCGGCTAGTGCAACTGGGAGGTAGTTAGCCATGACTTTGTGGTCACCGCCGACAGCTTGAATTGCCAGGGTGTATACTGTGAGCCAGGACTAGGGGTTGCTTTTGCCGTCGTATTTCTCGATCCCCGTAGGCTTGAAGCCCGACGGCCAGTCGACGTCCTAGAGCTCGTGGGTGAAAGCTGGAATGCCTTCTTCTTCGTGAGGGCTCCGGCTCTGATCATGGCGGTTAAACCACTCGTGGTGAAGACCAAAACGCTCATTCTCGTCCTCCAGTCGGCGGCGCTCTTCTTCTTTGCGTTGGCGGCGCCAGGCGTTAATGTCGTGTCAGAGGTCGCGTTGTAGACGAACTCGGAGATCTTGGTTGGGCCCTCAATGTGAGGTAATACCCTACGTCCAGTTGAGGTGTTATTCCTCTGAGGTGGATTTAGGATCAATGATCTGGTGTGTCCTCATGGGGCGCCCTGCCTCCCTTTATATACTAGGGGACAGGGGTACATGGTAAGGATCCCAGTCGGATACGACCAAGGGATTTCCTTCTTAGAGATAGAATCCTATCCGACTAAAGCTATGTTTCCTTATTGTACAAGGCACAGCCTGCCGGGTGCTATCTTATCTCTAATTACACGATCTGGCCCATCCTCTATCCGAGTGGCCCATGTGCTTGTAGTGAGGTACCCGGGGCCCATGGCTCCCACAGTAGCCCCTGAGACCTTCATAGTTGAGTCACAGCTGATGCCGAGCGCTCATCCTCCACAGTGAAGGTTACCCGAGTGCGATGCTCCCGAGTACTCTTTGTCCGAGTAAGTCTTCCCGAGTCCTGCTTCATGTCAGCTGGCAGCGAGGCTATGAGGGGCTTCATGTAAATATATGAATAGCGTGCGCCGAATAGGCGCACCTATTAGGTGTAGCCCCCGACTTTGTGCTTAATTGTGAAGACAATTAAACATAAAGTCAAAGATCTTTAACCTGGAAGTCTTTCCCGAGTAGATTACTACTGGTATATGAAACTCTTCGGTATCATGTCAACCGGAATATAATTTATAGTCTTACCGAGTAGGAGGCTACTCGTATATAGGACTCTTCGACTTTATGTTAGTCGGAATATGAGTTTATAGTCTTTTCCGAGTGGCGTCCCACTCAAAAGCTAGACTCTTCTGCATCATGTCAGCGGGAATAGATATTTATAGTCTCTCCCGAGTAGTGCACTACTCGAAAGTTAGACTCTTCAGCGTCATGTCGGCTGGGATAATGTTGCTCATGGCAACTGATGGCTACGCATGTAGGCCGAGTACCACTTTATGAAAATAAATCCATTATGTGGTCAGGTGTTCCCGAGAAAGATATCTGCATCCCCAATTTTAATGAAGACCAGCTTGTGATCCTTGTAAGGATATATCCTCGAGACCTGGTGGATAAAACAGATACCCAAACATATATGTTTAGCAGTAAGGCTTTCATGAAGCATATCTGTTTACCTCATCGATTCCCGTGGGTAGCACCAGCGCTATAATTTCAACTCAGCCTGCGGGCGCCCACATGGAGCATGCTACTGTAGGAACTCATGCCTTGTTGGCCCAATACCAACTGTGCAGGCTCGGGCCCATCTAGTCGGTACAGGCTATAAAAGGATGGGGAGAGAGAAAAAGATTTCGTCGTCTTCCCCAAAGCAGCCAATCTCTTCATCTTCCACCTTCGCGCCTAGCTTTTCGCCTCCCACCCGGCTAGGGTTAGCAGCAGCCGTTCCCCACCCGGACCCGGGCGATTTCAATCCTCTTCGTTTAATCCAAGCCCCTGATTTGCTTTCCCCCAAATCTCACCACCTCCAATCATGCCGAAGGCGACGAATCCTGCGGGTGCGCCAGGGAGTTCTTGGCCGATCTCGGATTGCGGCTCGGTGAAGCTGAGACGGCTGGAGAGCGAGCTGAAGTTGCCCAGCCAGGAAGTAATCCGTTGGCGGTCGGCGAGGGATGAGTCGAGCCCTAACCCCCGGCCTGGTGAAACGGTAGTTTTCGCCTCTTTCTTTGATCGGGGCTTGTGTCTTCCGTCGTCTGATTTCTTCCGCCGCATCCTTGATTTCTACGGGCTGGAGTTGGTGCATTTAAATCCCTACTCGATCCTTCAGATCTCCATATTCGTTACCCTTTGCGAGTGTTTTCTGGGTGTTGAGCCCCATTTCATCCTCTTCCGACACTTGTTCCATGTCAAGCCCCAGCCTTCCAAGAGCAACATCAGTGTGATTGGGGGGGCTGGTCTTCAACTAAGGAGTGATGGGAAGAAAACATATATCGATTTGCCTTTGAAATCTTCTCTGAAGGGCTGGCACAAGGAGTGGTTTTACTGCGCCGATCTAGCTCCTTCCTTGCGCCCGTTTACTGGTACGCCGCCGGTGGTTTTGCCAAGCTGGTCTTCGGAGCCAACCTTTGAAGAACTGGGCCAGGCACATATATTGCTGACAAAGATAGATGACCTCAAGAGGGCCGGCTTGACAGGGCCCTGGGTGGCTCGTCGTTTCCTGACGAGGCGCGTCCAGCCGCTGAAGTTGAGAAGCGCTTTCGGCTGGGCCTTCAAAGGTAAACACGATCCCGACCGGGTGAGCAGCGAGACGGCGGACAAGGGGGCAGTGACCAACACCTTGTTTGTCTACTTCTCTGAAGGGGTCGTTGCCACCGAACATGATAACCGCCGAGTTGCCGCCTATAGCTTCATCCGGCCGCGGACCAAGGTAACCTTCTACCTTCTTCTGTGGTGAATGCCTGTGGAACGGTGATTGTTCAACCTTGCGTGATGTTATCTTGTCGACTTGCTTGTAGTGGCATGAGGAATTTGATGAAGACTCCCGTCCATTGTCTGCGGTCACGTCGAGGAAGAGGGCAAGGAGTCCCTTTGATACCCAACCCGACTCCAAGAGAGCGGGGAAGAAGCCGATTTTGTATCGGGGCGAGGGGGCCATGACAGCACGCGCCGTGAGTGGCAGCTTGAAGATAAAGGACACCGCTGCCACAACGCCCACGCGGTCGAGTCCTAGGCTGAGATCAGCAGGCTTGGGCTCGACGTTGTCATACTCAGCAACAGCGCCGCCAAGGGGCCAACCAGAGCAGAGGCCGATTGGGGCGAAGAAACCCGAACCAACCATACCAGAGTCGAGGCCGACTCAGGCTGATATGCCTCTGCCATCGATGATACCAACCGGGGCGAGTGCCGATGCTAGCGCTTCGCTGGGGAGCGGGCAGGCTGGCAGGAAGCTGAAGTTCTCCAAGAGGTGCGCTACTCCGAGCCTTCTGTAGTCGTTGTATGTTAAAATACAGTTCTGATGTCTTGCTTCGTTGTGCAGGAAGCGGGCCGATATCGACCTCAAAAAGGTTGACCCATCTGCTCCACTCGATGAGTCCGCCCCAGCCGAGCAAACAGCAGCGAACACACCTGCTGAGCCGGCGGCCAGCCCGGTCGCTGAGACCGAGGTGGCTCCGACTACAGGGCCACTACCGCCACTCGACCAAGAGGTGGCTATTGAAACTGAGGCCCCAGCCCCCGAGGCACCGTACGTCGCGGAAGCGGGGGACGGAACCCCCGAGCCAGTCCCCGATGTTGTAGGGGAAGGTGGTGCCGAGGCCAGGACCCCGTCGCCATCATGGTTATCGTCATCGCCATCGTCGCCGTTGCCGCCGCCGCCGGAGATCCCACATTTGCCTCGGATCGAAGCTCCTCCACGTGTGATGCCCCGGACCTTCACGTGGACCACTCGCGATGGCACTATGAAAAGCTTCAGGCTCGATGAAGTCATCGCAAGGAGAGAGCACGAGAGCCTGCTTCGTGCCGCCATCAACGGGTCCCAAGGGGTCACGGTATGATTCTTGTAGTGAAGCTCCAGCAATCTTCTTGTCTTGATGTTTGACTCTGTCGTCGGTTTGTTCCTTGTCCCGAACAGAAGCTCGTCGACCGCAACGAGGCGATGACGGAGATCCTGGTCGAGATGGCTCCCCACCTCACGGAATTGCAACAACTCCGGGCATTGAAGCCGAGATGGAGGCGCGTCACACGAGGAGGAGGCCTGGCTGAAGAGCGGCGCTGATCAGCTCAGGGCAGAGACATGGCCCTAGCCGAGAAGATTAGAGGTAAAATCCTCGAGCATATCTTCCCGACTGGACCGTCGATGTATTCATCCAGCTACGTCGATCCCGACCACTCGGTGGTGTCATGACTGCACGATTGAGCTCTTGGCTAATCTGTGGTGCAGACCTCGAAGCGGAGTTAAAGACCCGAGCGGAGAGGGAGTCGCAGCTGAAGGAGGCCGAAAAAGCCAAGGCCGAGCTTGAAAGGGTCAAGGCTGACCTGACAAAGGCCAACACCGAGCTTGACCGGAAGAAGTCCGAGTTGGAGAAGGCCGTCGTCAAGCTCGGTAAGGAGAAGGCCGAACTGGAGAAGACCGTGGCCGGGTGGGAGGCCGACTACGAAAGTAAGTCCTCAACCCGACTGTGATCTCAGCCAATACATTAGTCACCCTGTGTGTAGCCGAATCTGACAAGCTTACTTGCCGGCCGATCTGGGCAGGCATGAGAGCCAACGTCCAGGCCCAGTACCGGTTCTACACGGAGGAGATAAGGTCAATCAGGGAGTCACGGGAGGCCCTCGTCGGGTCCGTGAAAGGGCTCCTTGACCTTGTAGATCCCCGCCCAGTGGGGACCAGCTGTAGCAGAATTCCTCAAATAATGGGGCGTCTCGAGGACGCGCCGAGTGCCCTGAAAAGGTACTCAGACGAGCGGGTTGCCGCCGGCGTGGCCCAGACCCTAGCAATGACCAAGTCCATCTACCCGAGGGCGGACATTGAGGCCATCGGGGAGGGATTTTCCGAGGAGACAACGCCCGAGGAAGCGCTGGAGCTGATCTCACAGGCGAAGCCGACTGCTGAAGCGATTACCCGAGACCTGGGTCTGTAAAAGGCAATACATTTTGTAGTCGGTGTATATATGTGCTTTCATATACGATCATGTGTAAATATATGTGTCGTGCCGCCAAACTTATTATTCGGTTGTCATTAGCTTTGCCTGACCATGTAGGATGCACCGAGTTAATTCGATAGAACTTGATAAAAAACGTTCGGAGTAAGATGCTATACTCGGGCGAACGCATCAGTCGTGGCAAGGCTTCATAACCGGGGTGAAATAAGCTTGTATGTTATTGACAGAACACATATATACATGCAGCCCCCGACTCACTACTCGATTGGAACAAGCGGCGTAGTGAGTCAGGAAAAACTGTACACATGGAAAATGTAAAACTCAGGTATAGAAAGGACGTAGCTGTTCTATATTCCATGAGTTGGTGATGAGGACGCCGTCTTTGGTCTTCCGTCGGTAGGTGTCGATGTTTTACACCGGCAATAAATATATGGGGCTACTCGGCGGATGGAAACTCGGTGGATTGCAAAGGAACACAGGGAGATTTTATACTGGTTCAGGCCCTCGATGTGAGGTAATACCCTACGTCCAGTTGTGGTGTTATTCCTTTGAGGATTTGTGGTGGTGATTCTGGTGAACCAACTCAACCTGCCCTCATGGGGCGCCCTGCCTCCCCTTATATACTGGGGGACAGGGTTACAAGGTAGGAGTCCCCATCGGATTACGACTAGGAGATCTCCCCTTAGAGATATAACGCACCCGACTAGGACTGTATATTCCTTTCTATACAAGGCGAAGTCTGCCAAATTTAGCTATATCTCTAATTACAAGGCTAGGCCCATCCTCTATCCGAGTGGCCCATATGCTTGTCATGAGGTACCCGGGGCCCATGGCACCCACAGTAGCCCCCGAGACCTTCATAGTTGAGTCACAGCTGATGCCAAGTGCTCATCCTCCACGGTGAAGTCTTCCCGAGTGCATTGCTCCCGAGTGCTCTTTGTCTGAGTGTTGCTTCTCCCGAGTCCTGCTTCATGTCAGCTGGCAGCGAGGCTATGAAGGGCTCCATGTAGATGTTGGAATAGTGTGCGCCGAATAGGCGCACCTATTAGGTGTAGCCCCCGACTTTGTGCTTAATTGTGAAAACAATTAAACATGAAGTCAAAGATCTTTAACCTTGTAGTCTTTCCCGAGTAGATTACTACTGGTACATGAGACTCTTCGGTATCATGTCAACCGGAATATGATTATAGTCTTGCCGAGTAGGATGCTACTCGTATATGAGACTCTTCAGCGTCATGTCAGCTGGAAAGAAGGGTTTATAGTCTTTCCCGAGTAGTATACTACTCGAAAATCAGACTCGTCGGCGTCATGTCAGCCGGGATGATTATTTATAGTCTCTCCCAAGTAATATATTACTCGAAAATTAGACTCGTCAGCTTCATGTCAGCTGGAAAAGGGTTTATAGTCTTTCCCGAGTGGCGTCCCATTCGGAAGTTAGACTCTTCAGCTCGTCAGCTGGAAGATTGTTTATAGTCTTTTCCGAGTAGTGCACTACTCGAAGGTTAGACTCATCCGCGTCATGTCAGCGGGAATGAGAATTTTATAGTCTCTCCCGAGTAGTGTACTACTCGAAAGTTAGACTCATCCGCGTCATGTCAGCGGGAATGAGAATTTTATAGTCTCTCCCGAGTAGTGTACTACTCGAAAGTTAGACTCATCCGCGTCATGTCAGCGGGAATAATGCTGCTCATGGCAACTGGTGGCCACGCATGTAGGCCGAGTACCACTGTATGAAAAATAAATCCATTACGTGGTTAGGTGTACTCGAGAGAGATACCTGCATCTCCAATTTTAATGAAGACCAGCTTGTGATCCCTGTAAGGATGTATCCTCGAGACCTGGTGGATAAGACAGATACCCAAACATATATGTTTAGCAATAAGGCTCTCATGAAGCATATCTGTTTACCTCATCGGTTCCTGTGGGTAGCACCAGCGCTATAATTTCAACTCAGCCTGCGGGCGGCCCACATGGAGCATGCTACTGTAGGAACTCATGTCTTGGTGGCTATTACCAAGTAAGTCGGCCTGAACCAACCTACCCAGCATAGCTCTTGGGAAGTATCATCCATCGCATGTCAGGATGAGTTTTTTGGTGTTGGTAACCGCAATCAGCCAGAGAAATCCTTATTCGCGAGCCTTCCCGACTTACGTTCTGGATGCAAACTGGTTGCCACATGTACCCGAGTAGGTATGTTGCAGGATCTGCTTGCCCTCCTCAGGTGTGACGCAGTGCATGAGAACTCCGGATGCGCTTTGACGATGTAAGTCTTCTCTGACTTGGGAAAAGCCGAACAAGGTACCCGAACCTTGCATTAGCAGAGGGTTCGGCTGGTGACCCTCATGGGGCGTACCGTATCCAACAGAGTTATAGCCAAGCTAGGTGTGGGTGCCATGGGCCCCGGGTACCTCATGACAAGCATATGGGCCACTCGAATAGAGGATGGGCCTAGCCTTGTAATTAGAGATATAGCTAGATTCGGCAGACTTCGCCTTGTATAGAAAGGAATATACAGTCCTAGTCGGGTACGTTATATCTCTAAGGGGAGATCTCCTAGTCGTAATCCGATGGGGACTCCTACCTTGTAACCTTGTCCCCCAGTATATAAGGGGAGGCAGGGCGCCCCATGAGGGCAGAAGAGCTCATAGAAGCACACGGCCATACAGTTCATCAGAACTACCACCGTATATCCTCAAAGGAATAACACCACAACTGGACGTAGGGTATTACCTCACATCGAGGGCCTGAACCAGTATAAAATCTTCCTGTGTTCCTTTGCAATCCACCGAGTTTCCATCCGCGGAGTAGCCCCATATATTTATTGCCGGTGTAAAACATCGACAGTTGGCGCGCCAGGTAGGGGATTCGGCGCGATCTACATCTACAAGCTCGATGGATCCAGCAACCAAAGTCGTCAGCGGCAAACTCTCCCCCGGAGATACAATCGTATTCAGAAGCCTCGACTTCGTGGCCGACCAGATCAGCAATCTCACCCCGGCCGACACGGACCCGATCCAACCGGCCGAGGAACCAGCTGACTCCGCGCCAGTCGGCCCGCACGACGCTGCGGTAATCTTCGACGACATGCTGCAGCGATCTCCAATACGCCCGAGTCCAGGGACAACTCTTCCTTTCAGTGTTCGACTCGGACTCGGTTTTGAGCCGGCCGAGATCGGGCCGAGAAAGGAAGAGATCGTCAATTTCCCGTTCGGACTCGGCGACGCCATGGATATCTACAATCTACATCCGACGCGGCAAACCCGATCTCCTGGAGTTCGACTCGGATACGGCCCCGAGCCGCTCGAGATCGGATCTAGGGAGGTTGGAGTTGTAATCACCCCCATCAACTATTCCGACTACGACTCTCAGTCGGACTACGACTCCCAGTCGGATTCCGACTCCAAGTCGGATACCAGCTCGGCAAGCTTCACTCCGCCGCGAGAAATTTTCATGGCATCCAGAGGCTCTACTCCTATTCAGGAATCATGCCGACGACACGAGCCACAAGAGGAGGAGGCCTGCCGACTGCAAGAACAACAGGAGGAAGAAGCAAGACGCCTGCACGCCCGCAACGACGATCTACGCAAGGCTGAGCAAACCGCTCAGTAGCAAATCCTCCAAACCCGAGTCGGCGACCACGATGTCTTCGTTACTCCCCAACAGAACATCGTGGCCGCTGCAACCCTACTGGACACAGTCCAGCTTGGGCCTGATCATCAGGCCACCCCGACGATCGCAAGGATAAAAGCCATGCTTACCGCTGCTGCATGTCAGCAGCACCAACAGTCGGGAGATACCCTCATACCGACCAAACGGTCGGCATCCCCAATGGCAGTCTCGTCTACCTCAAAGCGACGCCGAGTGGCCGGCTCTAGTCAGCTGCACACGGAGTCACGCCAAACGTCATTCGGCAACCCAAACAACAACCGGCAACGTCGAAGTGACCGTCGGGACAACCGGGATCTCCGAGGCCAACTATGGCATGATCTTCGGCAGGACACCAATGCTCGGCGCCGCGAACGAGAAGAAGACGAGCAACGCCAACTGGGAGACGAGAACGAGCATTTCGGCCTCCATCACGAGCGGTTTCGCCGCCGTAGTCGGGGTCGGAGTCCTCATGACGATGGAGGCATACCAGCCTTCACCCAGGAGCTACAACAGGTCGACTGGCCGCCGGGTTTCAAGCCTACAGGCATCGACAAATACGACGGCAAGACCAATCCCGAGTCCTGGCTCACGGTCTACACTCTGGCGATCCGAGCAGCTGGAGGAAATCACAAAGTCATGGCTAACTACCTCCCAGTCGCTTTAGCCGACTCAGCGAGGACATGGCTAACAGGACTCCCAAAGCATCAATCGGCTCTTGGGGAGAACTCCGGAAACGGTTCATCACCAACTTCCAGGGAACATACGAGAGGCCATCTTCCGAGTACGACCTATATCAGTTGCGCCAAAGGAAGAACGAGTCTCTTCGTGACTTCATCAAGAGGTTTTCTGAGAGGAGGAACTCAATCCCGAAGATCAAGGACGAGGTCATCATCGCCGCCTTTCGAAAAGCGAGTCAGAGACACCTCGTTCATCGACAAATTCACGCGGAAGCCTCCCAACTCTGTCAAGGCCTATTCGACATGGCAAACAAGTACGCCGACTCGGCTCACGCTGTTGCCGAGGCCCTCGATGACAACAAGTCACCCTGACAGAAGAAGCGGGACGACACCGACGACGCGGTCCCGACTAAAGCTGGGAATCGCAAACGCAAGTCAGACGGCTCTATTGTGGCAGTCGGTCACAACCGCCTTCGACCTTCAACAACTGAAGATTATCAGAACAACAAGCGACATGCTCGGGGGCTCACAAGCTCAAACACGAGGATGGCATCCCCACTCCCAAATACCGAACAGCTAAGTCGCTTTCTGATAAACATCTCCTTACTCGGCCTTGCTAGTGCCACAGCCGCTTACACCTAATAGGTGTACAAGCTGCGCATTTACTTTTTTCCGTTTTTGCTCTTAAATGATTACAAAAGTACTCGAGTAGCATAAATCTCGATCCGTGAAACTCTGCTCCATGTAAGACGAACTCAAGTCACCCAAAACGCGTGCCTGGGAAAGAGCCATGATCCAACTCCCGACGCTAGGGGGCTATGACTAGTCGGGCAGAGTGCTTAAACGTAAGGGGTCAACTACTCGAGGAAATTAATATCAAAAAGAGGAAGAACACGTATTTACATACATTGTAAAATACATTTTATTCGGGTGATTATTTTCATCATCAGATGCTACTCATCCGATATTTTTATATTGCAGGCCCAGCTCCGGATATGCGTGACAGGAACTCAGGGCTTCGAGCCTATCTCCTACGCTCGGGGGCTGGACAAGTCTGCCGAAATACACTCGGATGCTCCATGAGGGCTACTTACCGAGTACTTGCGCCAGTCGGGACGTCATCTTCCCCGACTACGCTCCATGGGAGCTAACAATCGGCCCCCGGCGCCAGTCGGGGCTGTGTACCACTCGGCTAAGTAGGGTACGCCCCATGAGGGTCGCCAGCCGAATCCTACACTAATGCTAGGTTCGGGTACCTTATCTGGCCGCAACTCTGTCAGGTTGGGTACGCCCCATGAGGGTCGCCAGCCGAATCCTATGCTAATGCAAGATTCGGGTGCCTAGCTTGGCTATAACTCTGTTGGATAGGGTACGCCCCATGAGGGTCACCAGCCGAACCCTCTGCTAATGCAAGGTTCGGGTACCTTGTTCGGCTTTTCCCAAGTCAGAGAAGACTTACATCGTCAAAGCGCATCCGGAGTTCTCATGCACTGCGTCACACCTGAGGAGGGCAAGCAGATCCTGCAACATACCTACTCGGGTACATGTGGCAACCAGTTTGCATCCAGAACGTAAGTCGGAAAGGCTTGCGAATAAGGATTTCTCTGGCTGATTGCGGTTACCAACACCAAAAACCTCATCCTGACATGCGATGGATGATACTTCCCTAGAGCTATGCTGGATAGGTCGGCTCAGGCCGGCTTATTTGGTAGCAGCCACCAAGATATGAGTTCCTACGGTAGCATGCTCCATGTGGGCCGCCCGCAGGCTGAGTTGAAATTATAGCGCTCGTGCTACCAACAGGAGCCGATGAGGTAAACAGATATGCTTCATGAGAGCCTTGTTGCTAAACAAATATGTTTGGGTATCTGTCTTATCCACCAGGTCTCGAGGATATATCCTTACAAGGATCACAAGCTGGTCTTCATTAAAATTGGGGATGCAGGTATCTCTCTCGAGTACACCTAACCATGCAATGGATTTATTTTTCATAAAGTGGTACTCGGCTGACATGCGTGGCCACCAGTTGCCATGAGCAACGTTATTCCAGCCGACATGACGCTGAAGAGTCTAACTTTCGAGTAGTGCACTACTCGGGAGAGACTATAAAATTCTCATTCCCGCTGACATGATGCGGAAGAGTCTAACTTCCGAATGGGACGCCACTCGGGAAAGACTATAAACACCTTTTCCGGCTGACATGATGCCGACGAGTCTAATTTTCGAGTAGTATACTACTCGGGAAAGACTATAAACACCCCCTTTCTAGCTGACATGACGCTGAAGAGTCCCATATACGAGTAGCATCCTACTCGGCAAGACTATAAACGCACATTCCGACTGACATGAAGTCGAAGAGTCCTATATACAAGTAGTTCCCTACTCGGCAAGACTATAAATCATATTCCGGTTGACATGATACCGAAGAGTCTCATGTACCAGTAGTAATCTACTCGGGAAAGACTACAAGGTTAAAGATCTTTGACTTCATGTTTAATTGTTTTCACAATTAAGCACAAAGTCGGGGGCTACACCTAATAGGTGCGCCTATTCGGCGCACACTATTCCAACATCTACATTGAGACCTTCATAGCCTCGCTGCCAGCTGACATGAAGCAGGACTCGGGAGAAGCAGCACTCAGACAAAGAGTACTCGGGAGCAATGCACTCGGGAAGACTTCACCGTGGAGGATGAGCACTCGGCATCAGCTGTGACTCAACTATGAAGGTCTCGGGGGCTACTGTGGGTGCCATGGGCCCCGGGTACCTCATGACAAGCATATGGGCCACTCGGATAGAGGATGGGCCTAGCCTTGTAATTAGAGATATAGCTAGATTCGGCAGACTTCGCCTTGTATAGAAAGGAATATACAGTCCTAGTCGGGTACGTTATATCTCTAAGGGGAGATCTCCTAGTCGTAATCCGATGGGGACTCCTACCTTGTAACCTTGTCCCCCAGTATATAAGGGGAGGCAGGGCGCCCCATGAGGGCAGAAGAGCTCATAGAAGCACACGGCCATACAGTTCATCAGAACTACCACCGTATATCCTCAAAGGAATAACACCACAACTGGACGTAGGGTATTACCTCACATCGAGGGCCTGAACCAGTATAAAATCTCCCTGTGTTCCTTTGCAATCCACCGAGTTTCCATCCGCCGAGTAGCCCCATATATTTATTGCCGGTGTAAAACATCGACACTAGGCACCCGAATCTTGCATTAGCATAGGATTCGGCTGGCGACCCTCATGGGGCGTACCCAACCTGACAGAGTTGCGGCCAAATAAGGTACCCGGACCTAGCATTAGCGTAGGATTCGGCTGGCGACCCTCATGGGGCGTACCCTACTTAGCCGAGTGGTACACAGCCCCGACTGGCGCCGGGGGCCGATTGTTAGCTCCCATGGAGCGTAGTCGGGGAAGATGACGTCCCGACTGGCGCAAGTACTCGGTAAGTAGCCCTCATAGAGCATCCCGAGTGTATTTCGGCAGACTTGTCCAGCCCCCGAGCGTAGGAGATAGGCTCGAAGCCCTGAGTTCCTGTCACGCATATCCGGAGCTGGGCCTGCAATATAAAAATATCGGATGAGTAGCATCTGATGATGAAAATAATCACCCGAATAAAATGTATTTTACAATGTATGTAAATACGTGTTCTTCCTCTTTTTGATATTAATTTCCTCGAGTAGTTGACCCCTTACGTTTAAGCACTTTGCCCGACTAGTCATAGCCCCCTAGCGTCGGGAGTTGGCTCATGGCTCTTTCCCAGGCACGCGTTTTGGGTGACTTGAGTTCGTCTTACATGGAGCAGAGTTTCACGGATCGAGATTTATGCTACTCGAGTACTTTTGTAATCATTTAAGAGCAAAAACGGAAAAAAGTAAATGCGCAGCTTGTACACCTATTAGGTGTAAGCGGCTGTGGCACTAGCAAGGCCGAGTAAGGAGATGTTTATCAGAAAGCGACTTAGCTGTTCGGTATTTGGGAGTGGGGATGCCATCCTCGTGTTTGAGCTTGTGAGCCCCGAGCATGTCGCTTGTTGTTTCTGATAATCTTCAGTTGTTGAAGTCGAAGGCGGTTGTGACCGACTGCCACAATAGAGCGTCTGACTTTCGTTTGCGATTCCCAGCTTTAGTCGGGACCGCGTCGTCGGTGTCGTCCCGCTTCTTCTGTCAGGGTGACTTGTTGTCATCGAGAGGCCTCGGCAACAGCGTGAGCGAGTCGGCGTACTTGTTTGCCATGTCGAATAGGGCCTTGACAGAGTTGGGAGGCTTCCGCGTGAATTTATCGATGAACGAGGTGTCTTTGACTCCTTTTCGAAAGGCGGCGATGACGACCTCATCCTTGATGTTTGGGATTGAGTTCTTCTTCTCAGAAAACCTCTTGATGAAGTCACGAAGAGACTCGTTCTTCCTTTGATGCAACTGATATAAGTCGTACTCGGAAGATGGCCTCTCGTATGTTCCCTGGAAGTTGGCGATGAAGCATTTCCGGAGTTCTCCCCAGGAGTCGATTGATTGCTTGGGAAGTCCTGCTAGCCATGTCCTCGCTGAGTCGGCTAAAGCGACTGGGAGGTAGTTAGCCATGACTTTCTGATTTCCCCCAGCTGCTCGAATCGCCAGAGTGTAGACCGTGAGCCAAGACTCGGGATTAGTCTTGCCATCGTATTTGTTGATGCCTGTAGGCTTGAAACTTGACGGCCAGTCGACTTGTTGTAGCTCCTGAGTGAAGGCCGGTACTCCTTCGTCTTCATGAGGACTCCGACCTCGACTACGGTGGCGAAACCGCTCGTAGTGGAGGCCGAATTGCTCGTTCTCGTCTTCCAGTTGGCGTTGCTCGTCTTCTTCTCATTTGCGGCGCCGAGCATTAATGTCTTGCTGAAGGTCGCGCCGCAGTCGGTCTCGGAGGTCCTGGTTGTCCCGACGGTCGCTTCGACGTTGCCGGTTGTTGTGGTTGCCGAGTGACGTCTGGCTTGACTCCGTGTGCTGCCGACTAGAGCCGGCCGCTCGACGTCGCTTTGAGGTGGATGAGACTGCCGCTGGGGAAGTTGATTGACTGGTCAGTACGAGTGTGTTGCCCGACTGTTGTGCTGCTGACATGCGGCAGCGGTAAGCATGGCTTTATCCTTGCGATCGTCGGGGTGGCCTGGTGATCAGGCCCAACCTGGACCGTGTCCAGTAGGGTTACGGCTGCCACGACGTTCTGCTGTGGCGTGACGAAGACGTTGTGGTCGCCGACTTTTGTTGGAGGGTTTGTTGCTGAGCGGTTCGCCCAGCCCTGCGTAGGCCGTCTTGTGGGCGTGCAGGCGTCTTGTTTCTTCCTCCTGTTGTTCTCGCAGACGGCAGGCCTCCTCCTCTGTTGTTCATGTAGTCGGCGTGATTCCTGAGTAGGAGTAGAGCCTTTGGATGCCATGAAGATTTCTCGTGGCGGGAGAAGCTTGCCGAGCTGCTGTCCGACTTAGAGTCGTAGTCCGACTGGAAGTCGGAGTCCGACTTCGAGTCGAAGTCGGATGGTTGATGGGGATGAGTGTAACTCCGACCTCCCTAGATCCGATCTCGAGCGGCTCGGAGCCGTATCCGAGTCAAACTCCAGGGGATCGGTTTGCCGCGTCGGATGTAGATTGTAGATATCCGCGGCTCACCGAGTCCGAACGGGAAGTTGACGATCTCTTCCCTTCTCGGCCCGATCTCGGCCGGCTCAGAACCGAGTTCCGAGTCGAACACTGGAAGGAAGAGTTGTCCCTAGACTCGGGCGTATTGGAGATCGCCGCAGCATGTCGTCGAAGATTGCCGCAGCATCGTGTGGGCCGACTGGCGCGGAGTCAGCTGGTTCCTCGGCCGGTTGGATCGGGTCCGTGTCGCCTGGTGAGATTGCCGATCTGGTCGGCGACGAAGTCAAGGCTTCTGAATGCGATTGTATCTCCGGGGGGAGTTTGCCGCCGTCGACTTCGGTTGCTGGATCCATCGAGCTTGTAGATGTAGATCGCGCCGAAGCCCCTACCTGGCGCGCAACTGTCGATGTTTTACACCGGCAATAAATATATGGGGCTACTCGGCGGATGGAACTCGGTGGATTGCAAAGGAACACAGGGAGATTTTATACTGGTTCAGCCCTCGATGTGAGGTAATTACCCTACGTCCAGTTGTGGTGTTATTCCTTTGAGGATTTGTGGTGGTGATTCTGGTGAACCAACTCAACCTGCCCTCATGGGGCGCCCTGCCTCCCCTTATATACTGGGGGACAGGGTTACAAGGTAGGAGTCCCCATCGGATTACGACTAGGAGATCTCCCCTTAGAGATATAACGCACCCGACTAGGACTGTATATTCCTTTCTATACAAGGCGAAGTCTGCCGAATTTAGCTATATCTCTAATTACAAGGCTAGGCCCATCCTCTATCCAAGTGGCCCATATGCTTGTCATGAGGTACCCGGGGCCCATGGCACCCACAGTAGGCGCCTGGCCGCGTGACCTCGGCTATAATGAACGGCCCTTCCCAGATGGGGGATAGCTTGTGCCTGTCCTTGGTGGTTTGTATCTTCCTTAGAACGAGATCCCCGACCAAAAAGGTGCGGCCATGGACATTGCGATTGTGGTAGCGACGCAGGGCTTGAAGATACCTTGCCGACTGGATGGTTGCGGCATCTCTTGCTTCTTCCAGCTGATCTAATTCGATCAGTCGGGTGCCGTTGGAGTCGTCCTCGGAGTAAGCCCGGACTCGCGGAGAGCCGAACTGTATCTCTGTCGGTAGCATGGCCTCGGTGCCGTAGACCAGGAAGAAAGGGGATTGCCCTGTTGCCCGACTAACCGTGGTTCTGAGAGACCAGAGAACGGATGGTAGTTCTTGTACCCACCGACCCGCATATGGTTGTAGTCGGTCGTATATCCTGGCCTTGATGCCTTGTAGGACCATGCCGTTGGCTCGCTCAACCTGCCCGTTGCTCCGTGGGTGTGCCACAGATGCATAGCAGATCTTGATGCCGAAGTCGTCGCAGAAATCTTGGAATAGGCCTGCCGCGAACTGAGTGCCGTTGTCGGTTATAATGCGGTTAGGGACCCCAAACCGGTATAGTATACTCAGGATGAAGTCCTTTGCTCGTGCCGCTGTGATTGTTGCGACGGGTTTAGCCTCAATCCACTTGGTGAATTTATCCACTGCGACGAATAAATGTGTGAACCCTCCTGGCGCTTTCTTGAATGGCCCGACCATGTCGAGCCCCCATACTGCGAATGGCCAGGAGATAGGGATAGTCTGGAGTTCCTGGCGGGAAGATTTGTCTGTCTTGCGAAGAACTGGCAACCCTCGCACTTGCGAACGATGTCTTTGGCGTCTGTGACTGCGGTGGGCCAGAAGAATCCCTGCCGGTAAGCCTTTCCGACTAACGTCCTGGATGCAGCGTGGTTGCCACATATGCCCGAGTGGATTGAATGCAGGATCTGCTTGCCTTCCTCGGTGGTGACACAGCGCATGAGGACACCGGAAGCGCTCCTTCGGTACAGGTCTTCTCCGACTAGCAGGAAGCTTTTGCTTCGACACTTGATCTGCTCGGCTTGACTGCGATCTTCTGGGAGTTCATCGTCCAGGAGGAATTTGAGAACAGGACCCCTCCAGTCTTGACATATGTGCAGCACTTTGTCGGTGGTCGGGGTAGGCTCGCCCCCCGACTGCTCTTGTGCCGGTTTCTTCTTGACTGATGGCTCCATAAGTTGCTCGACAAAGATTCCAGTCAGAACCGCTTCTCGCTTGGATCCCATGTTTGCCAGCTCATCTGCCGCGTCGTTGTATTGACGCAGGACGTGTGTGATTTCCAGCCCGTCGAACTTGTTTTCCAGCTTGCGGACCTCCTGACAGTATGCCGCCATTGTGTCGTCGAGACAGGTCCAGTCTTTCATGACTTGGTTGACCACGAGTTGGGAGTCTCCGCGCACAACCAGTCGACGTATGCCGAGTGATATGGCGATGCGGAGCCCATGAACAAGAGCCTCATACTCGGCGACGTTGTGGGAAGCCGGGAAGTGGATTTGTAGTACGTACTTCAACTTTTCGCCAGTGGGGGATGTCAGTATGACTCAGCCCCGGCACCGCCGATCCGTAGGGAACGTCGAAGTACATTGTCCAGTACTCTAGCTTTGTTGTTGGTGTTGGGAGTTGAATTCTGTCCACTCGGCACGAAGTCGGCTAGAGCTTGAGATTTGATAGCTGTCCGTGGCTGAAAGGTGATGTCAAACGCCATCAGCTCGAGTGCCCATTTAGCGATCCGGCCAGTGGCCTCGCGATTATGAAGACATCCCCGAGTGGAAACGCTGTGACCACCGTGACTTGATGTGCTTGAAAGTAGTGCACCAGCTTTCGGACTGTGATGAGTAGGCCGTATAGCAGCTTCTGGACCTGCGGGTATCTTGTTTTGGAGTCGGCAAGCACCTCGCTACAAAATAGATTGGCCGTTGTATTTTCTGAAGATGACCCTGTTCGGATCGCCCACTACCAGCACTGTGCTGACTACCTGTGTTGTTGCCGCCAGATAAAGCATTAGTGGTTCCGGGGCAGGTGACGCCAGCACGGGGGGTGATGTGAGGAATTCTTTGAAGTCTTCGAAGGCTCGCTGGGCTTCCGGTCCACTGAAAGGTGTCCGCCTTTTTGAGGAGCTTGAAGAAAGGCATGCCCCGTTCGCCCAGTCGGGAGATAAACCGACTGAGTGCCGCCGTGCAGCCTGTCAGCTTCTGGACGTCTTTAAGGTTGGTCGGGGGCGCCTTGTTCTTGATGGCGTTGACTTTCTCCGGGTTAGCCTGGATGCCGCGGTGCGAGACGATGAAGCCGAGTAACTTCCCAGACGGCACCCCGAAGGCGCACTTGTCCGGGTTCAACTTCATCTTGAATCTTCGAAGGTTTTGGAAGGTTTCTTCCAAGTCGGCAATGAGGTCTTTTCTGGACTTGGACTTGATCACCACATCGTCGACGTAGGCTTCCACGTTGCGCCCGATCTGAGTGTGCAGACACCGCTGAATAGCCCTTTGGTAGGTTGCGCCTGCGTTTTTCAAACCGAACGGCATTGTGATATAGCAATATGCTCCAAACGGCGTGATGAAAGATGTTTTTAAACAGTCTTGTTCCCTCAAGCTAATTTGATGATATCCCGAGTAACAATCGAGAAAACTGAGTAGGTCGCACCCCGCCGTGGAGTCAACCACCTGATCTATCCTGGGAAGACCAAATGGGTCCTTGGGGCACGCTTTGTTGAGGTCGGTGTAGTCGACGCACATGCGCCATTTGCCGTTTTTCTTCCGAACCAGGACTGGGTTGGCCAGCCAGTCCGGGTGGTAGACTTCCTTGATGAAGCCGGCTGCGAGGAGCTTGGTGATTTCCTCCCGGATAGCATCTTTGCGGTCTTGAGCGAAGCGCCGTAACCGTTGCTTGACCGGCTTGGCGTCTGGCTTTACGTGTAGGGCGTGCTCGATCACCTCCCTTGGTACGCCCGGCATGTCGGACGGTTTCCACGCGAAGATATCTTTGTTGGCTTGGAGGAAGGTGACGAGCGCGTCTTCCTATTTGGGGTCGAGTCCGGTCCCGACTAAGGCAGTCTTGGAGGGGTCGGAAGGGTCCAGGGGGATCTTCTTCGTGTCAGAGTCCGCTGAAATTCCCGACTTCGCTGCTTTTTTTGCCGGAACTGGATCTTGATTGACTTCAGATGTAGCGGCTTGCCGGATGCTGTCGCGCCCGACTACCGCTTCTTGTGTTTGAGCCAGCTCGCAGCTCTCCTTGTCGCAGGTGAAGGCTTGCTTAGCGTCGCTGCGGAGGGAGAGGACTCCTGCTGGCCCGGGCATCTTCAGCACCATGTACGTGTAGTGCGGTATCGCCATGAATTTGGCGAGGGCCGGTCGTCCGAGTATCGCGTGATACGTGGTCTCGAAGTCGGCGACCTCGAAGGAGATGTTTTCTGTACGGAAGTTGTCCCGCGTGCCGAAGGTCACCGGCAAGGTTATTTGCCCGAGTGGGGTTGATGACAAGCCGGGGATTATCCCATGGAAGGGCGCGGTACTCGGCCGTAGTTCTGAACGAGGAATTCTCATCTCATCCAAAGTCTTGGCGAACAGGATGTTGAGCGCACTGCCTCCGTCGATGAGGGTTTTCTTCAGCCTAATATTTCTGACGACCGGGTCCAGGACGAGTGGGTATCGTCCCGGGTGGGAAACCCGATCTGGATGATCTGCGCGGTTGAAGGTGATAGCCATCTCTGACCAGCGCAAGTATTGGGGGGTATCCGTTGTGGAGACCGCGTTAATGTCCCGCGCTGATAGCTTCTGCTTGCGCTTGGATTCGTACGCGAGTGGCCCCCCGAAGATGTGGTTGAGTTCGGCTTGGGGGTCCTGGAAATCATCAGCTGGACCCGAGTCTGGCTTGTCCTTGTCCTTGTCGGCGCCAGACGACGAAGCTTGCTCGGAGGCAAACTTCTTGAGCATGTGGCAGTCCTTGGCCGCGTGCCGGCCCTTGGGGTGAAAGGGGCAAGGCCCGCTCATGACTTTCTGATAGTCGTTGTTCCGCTGGGGCCGCGATCGACTGCGCTCCATGTTAGCCACCTCGTTGTCCGACTTCCGCTTGCGGCTGCCAGGCTTGTTCTGAGGCGGCTCGTTGTCGGCTTTCGCCCTGTTGTCTTTTTGTCGGGGCTCCTTCTTCTCGTCGAAGGCCTCTGCGACGGCTTCAGCCGAGTCGGCGTATTTGTTGGCCATGTCGAAGAGAGTCCGAACAGTGGATGGTGGCTTCCGAGTGAACTTCGCGATGAGCGGGGCGTCTTTTACTCCCTTGCGGAAGGCGGCGATGACGACCTCGTCTTTGATGCTTGGGATTTGGTTGTGCTTCTCGGAAAACCTTTTGATGAATTCACGTAGAGACTCGTTCTTTTTCTGATGCAGCTGGTAAAGGTCGTGCTCGGAAGCCGGTCTCTCGTAGGTCCCCTGGAAGTTAGTGATGAACCGCTCCCTGAGTTGTCCCCAGGAACCGATTGACCGCCTTGGGAGGCCTGTCAGCCATGTCCTCGCCGAGTCGGATAATGCGACTGGGAGGTAGTTAGCCATGGCTCTGCTGTCGCCCCCAGCAGCTTGAACTGCTAGGACGTAAACGGTGAGCCAGGACTCTGGGTTGGTCTTGCCGTCAAACTTTTCGATTCCGGTAGGCTTAAAACCGACTGGCCAGCGGACGTCCTGTAACTCCCGGGTAAAGGCTGGAATGCCTTCATTACCGTGAGGACTTGGGCTTCGGTTTTGGCAGTGTAGCCGCTCGTAGTGGAGACCGAAGCGCTCGTGTTCATCTTCCAGTCGGCGGCGTTCATCCTCTTCCCGTTCTTCACGCCGGGCCCTTAGGGTGTGGCGAAGATCGCGTTGTAATCGCAATCGGAGGTCTTGATTGGGTCGACGGTCGTATTGGTAACGCCGCCGGTTGTCGTAGTTGGTATTGCCGAGTGTTGTTTGGCGAGACTCTTCGTGCTGCCTGGTGGAGCCGGCTGCCCGTCGTCGTGCTGATGCAGATGACTCCGCCGCTGGAGAGCCCGTTCGACGGGTCGGTATGTGAGTGTTGCCTGTCTGTTCTTGCTGCTGGCAGGCGGCAGCAGTAATCATCGCCTTGATCTTGGCGATGGTTGGTGTGGCCTGATGGTCCGGCCCAAACTGGAGCGTGTCCAGCAGAGTTGCGGCGGCCACGACGTTCTGTTGTGGCGTGACGAAGACATCGTGGTCGCCGACTTTGGTTTGGAGGATCTGCTGCTGGGCGACTCGCCCAGCTTGTCGAAGCCCGTCATTGCGAGCTTGTCGGTTGGCCTCCTCTTGTTGTTGTAGTCGGCGTGCCTCCTCTTGCTGCTCCTCCTGCAGTCGGCGCACCTCGGAAGGTGGCGTTGAAGCCATGAAGATCTCGCGGGGGAGGAGGAAGCTTGCCAAGGTGGAGTCCGAGTTGATGCTCGAACCACCATCCGACTTAGTGTCGGACTCCGAGTAGTTTATCGGAGTTAGAACGACTCCGACCGCCCTAGATCCAATCTGAAACGGTTCATGACCGTGTCCAAACTGAATTGCTGGAGGTCGGGTCTGCTGCGCGGGTTGTAGATGCACAGCGTCGCCGAATCCGTACGGGAGATTGACGATCTCTCCCCCTCTCGGCCTAACCCACGCTGGCTCAAGGCCTAGCGCGAGTCGGACGCCGAAGGAGAGAGTTGTCCCTATGTCCGGCGATGTGAGGGACTGTCGTAGTAGATCGTCGATGGAGATGGCGACGTCCCTGGGGCCGACTGGCGCAATGCCGGCTAGCTCCTCAGCTGGCAAGACCGGATCTGCCTCAGCCAAGGAAAGGTTGCCGAGTTGATCGGCGACGAAATCAAGGCTCCCGAAGGTGATGGTGTCTCCATTGGAGAACTTGTCGCCCTTGACTCCGTTGATGGGATCCATTGAATCTGTTGATGAAGAACTCGCCGGCCCCCTACCTGGCGCGCCAACTGTCGATGCTTTGCACCGGCAATAATACTATGGGGGTACTCGGCGACCTGGAATTCGGTGGATTGCAGAGGAACACGGGGGAATTATACTGGTTCAGGCCCTCAATGTGAGGTAATACCCTACGTCCAGTTGAGGTGTTATTCCTCTGAGGTGGATTTAGGATCAATGATCTGGTGTGTCCTCATGGGGCGCCCTGCCTCCCTTTATATACTAGGGGACAGGGGTACATGGTAAGGATCCCAGTCGGATACGACCAAGGGATTTCCTTCTTAGAGATAGAATCCTATCCGACTAAAGCTATGTTTCCTTATTGTACAAGGCACAGCCTGCCGGGTGCTATCTTATCTCTAATTACACGATCTGGCCCATCCTCTATCCGAGTGGCCCATGTGCTTGTAGTGAGGTACCCAGGGCCCATGGCTCCCACAACGATCGTATTGGTGACGCCGCCGATTGTCGTTACTGGTATCGCCGAGTGACGTTTGGCGCGATTCTTCGTGTGGCCGACTTGAGCCAGCTGCCCGGCGTCGATCTGATGTAGATGTGCCTGCTGCCAGAGAACCCGACCGATTGGTCAGTACAAGTGTGTTGCCCGACTGCTGTTGCTGCTTACAGGCAGTAGCTGTAATCATCGCCTTGATCTTGGCGATAGTCGGGGTGGCCTGGTGATCAGGCCCGAGCTGGAGCGTGTCCAGCAGGGTTGCAGCAGCCACGATGTTCTGTTGTGGCGTGACGAAGACGTCGTGGTCGCCGACTTTGGTCTAGAGGATCTGTTGCTAGGCAGTTCGCCCAGCCTTGCGTAGCCCGTCGTTGCGAGCCGCGCGGTCAGCTTCCTTCTGTTGTCGTAGTCGGCGTGCCTCCTCCTGCTGCACCTCTTGTAGTCGGCGCACCTCCAGCGGTGGTGTTGAAGCCATGAATATCTCGCAGAGCAGGAGAAAACTCGCCAGACTGGAGTCCAAGCTAGTGTTCGAACCGTTGTCTGACTTGGAGTCAGAATTTGAGTAATTTATCGAACTGAGAACGACTCCGACTGTCGATGTTTTACACCGGCAATAAATATATGGGGCTAGTCGGTGGATGTAAACTCGGTGGATTGCAAAGGAACACAGAGGGATTTTATACTGGTTCAGGCCCTCAATGTGAGGTAATACCCTACGTCCAGTTGTGGTGTTATTCCTTTGAGGATATACGGTGGTAGTTCTGATGAACTGTATGGCCGTGTGCTTCTATCAGCTCTTCTTTTTCGTGCCCTCATGGGGCGCCCTGCCTCCCCGTATATACTGGGGGACAGGGTTACAAGATAGGAGTCCCCATCGGATTACGACTAGGAGATCTCCCCTTAGAGATATAACGCACCCGACTAGGACTGTATATTCCTTTCTATACAAGGCGAAGCCTGCCGAATTTAGCTATATCTCTAATTACAAGGCTAGGCCCATCCTCTATCCGAGTGGCCCATATGCTTGTCATGAGGTACCCGGGGCCCATGGCACCCACAGTAGCCCCCGAGACCTTCATAGTTGAGTCACAGCTGATGCCGAGTGCTCATCCTCCACGGTGAAGTCTTCCCGAGTGCATTGCTCCCGAGTACTCTTTGTCTGAGTGCTGCTTCTCCCGAGTCCTGCTTCATGTCAGCTGGCAGCGAGGCTATGAAGGGCTCGATGTAGATGTTGGAATAGTGTGCGCCGAATAGGCGCACCTATTAGGTGTAGCCCCCGACTTTGTGCTTAATTGTGGAAACAATTAAACGTAAAGTCAAAGATCTTTAACCTTGTAGTCTTTCCCGAGTAGATTACTACTGGTACATGAGACTCTTCGGTATCATGTCAACCGGAATATGATTTGCAGTCTTGCCGAGTAGGGAACTACTCGTATGTAGGACTCTTCGACTTCATGTCAGTCGGAATGTGTGTTTATAGTCTTGCCAAGTAGGATGCTACTCGTATATGAGACTCTTCAGCGTCATGTCGGCTGGAAAGGGGGTGTTTATAGTCTTTCCCGAGTAGTATAGTACTCGAAAATTAGACTCGTCGGCATCATGTCAGCCGGAAAAGGGGTTTATAGTCTTGCCCGAGTGGCGTCCCATTCGGAAGTTAGACTCTTCAGCTCGTCAGCTGGAAGATTGTTTATAGTCTTTCCCGAGTAGTGCACTACTCGAAGGTTAGACTCATCCGCGTCATGTCAGCGGGAATGAGAATTTTATAGTCTCTCCCGAGTAGTGTACTACTCAAAAGTTAGACTCATCCGCGTCATGTCAGCGGGAATAATGCTGCTCATGGCAACTGGTGGCCACGCATGTAGGCCGAGTACCACTGTATGAAAAATAAATCCATTACGTGGTTAGGTGTACTCGAGAGAGATACCTGCATCTCCAATTTTAACGAAGACCAGCTTGTGATCCTTGTAAGGATGTATCCTCGAGACCTGGTGGATAAGACAGATACCCAAACATATATGTTTAGCAATAAGGCTCTCATGAAGCATATCTGTTTACCTCATCGGTTCCTGTGGGTAGCACCAGCGCTATAATTTCAACTCAGCCTGCGGGCGGCCCACATGGAGCATGCTACTGTAGGAACTCATGTCTTGGTGGCTATTACCAAGTAAGTCGGCCTGAACCAACCTACCCAGCATAGCTCTAGGGAAGTATCATCCATCGCATGTCAGGATGAGTTTTTTGGTGTTGGTAACCGCAATCAGCCAGAGAAATCCTTATTCGCAAGCCTTTCCGACTTACGTTCTGGATGCAAACTGGTTGCCACATGTACCCGAGTAGGTATGTTGCAGGATCTGCTTGCCCTCCTCAGGTGTGACGCAGTGCATGAGAACTCCGGATGCGCTTTGACGGTGTAAGTCTTCTCTGACTTGGAAAAAGCCGAACAAGGTACCCGAACCTTGCATTAGCAGAGGGTTCGGCTGGTGACCCTCATGGGGCGTACCCTATCCAACAGAGTTATAGCCAAGCTAGGCACCCGAATCTTGCATTAGCATAGGATTCGGCTGGCGACCCTCATGGGGCGTACCCAACCTGACAGAGTTGCGGCCAAATAAGGTACCCGAACCTAGCATTAGCGTAGGATTCGGCTGGCGACCCTCATGGGGCGTACCCTACTTAGCCGAGTGGTATACAGCCCCGACTGGCGCCGGGGGCCGATTATTGGCTCGCATGGAGCGTAGTCGGGGAAGATGACGTCCGACTGGCGCAAGTACTCGGTGAGTAGCCCTCATGGAGCATCCCGAGTGTATTTTGGCAGACTTGTCCAGCCCCGAGCGTAGAGAGAGGGCTCGCAGCCCTGAGTTCCTGTCACGCGTATCCGGAGCTGGGCCTGCAATATAAAGATATCGGATGAGTAGCATCTGATGATGAAAACAATCATCCGAATTAAATGTATTTTACAATATATGTAAATTCATGTTCTTCCTCTTCTTGATATTAATTTCCTCGAGTAGTTGACCCCTTACGTTTAAGCACTCTGCCCGACTAGTCATAGCCCCCTAGCGTCGGGAGTTGGCTCATGGCTCTTTCCCAGGCACGCGTTTTGGGTGACTTGAGTTCGTCTTACATGGAGCAGAGTTTCACGGATCGAGATTTATGCTACTCGAGTACTTTTGTAATCATTTAAGAGCAAAAACGGAAAAAAGTAAATGCGCAGCTTATACACCTATTAGGTGTAAGCGGCTGTGGCACTAGCAAGGCCGAGTGAGGAGATGTTTATCAGAAAGTGACTTAGCTGTTCGGTATTTGGGAGTGGGGATGCCATCCTCGTGTTTGAGCTTGTGAGCCTCCGAGCATATCACTTGTTGTTCTGATAATCCTCAGTTGTTGAAGGTCGAAGGCGATCGTGACCGACTGCCACAATGGAGCCGTCTGACTTGCGTTTGCGATTCCCAGCTTTAGTTGGGACCGCGTCGTCGGTGTCGTCCCGCTTCTTCTGTCAGGGTGACTTGTTGTCATCGAGGGCCTCGGCAACAGCGTGGGCCGAGTCGGCGTACTTGTTTGCCATGTCGAATAGGGCCTTGACAGAGTTGGGAGGCTTCCGCGTGAATTTGTCGATGAACGAGGTGTCTTTGACTCCTTTTCGAAAGGCGGCGATGACGACCTCATCCTTGATGTTCGGGATTGAGTTCCTCTTCTCAGAAAACCTCTTGATGAAGTCACGAAGAGACTCGTTCTTCCTTTGACGCAACTGATATAGGTCGTACTCAGAAGATGGCCTCTCGTATGTTCCCTGGAAATTGGTGATGAAACGTTCCCGGAGTTCTCCCCAAGAGCCGATTGATTGCTTGGGAAGTCCTGTTAGCCATGTCCTCGCTGAGTCGGCTAGAGCAACTAGGTGGTAGTTAGCCATGACTTTGTGGTCACCTCCAGCAGCTTGGATTGCCAGAGTGTATGCTGTGAGCCAGGACTCGGGATCGGTCTTGCCGTCGTATTTTTCGATGCTTGTAGGCTTGAAACCCGACGGCCAGTCGACCTGTTGTAGCTCCTGGGTGAAGGCCGGTATGCCTTCGTCTTCATGAGGACTCCGACCCCGACTACGGCGGCGAAACCGCTCGTGGTGGAGGCCGAAATGCTCGTTCTCGTCTTCCAGTTGGCGTTGCTCGTCTTCTTCTCGTTTGCGGCGCCGAGCATTAATGTCTTGCTGAAGGTCGCGCCGCAGTCGGTCTCGGAGGTCCTGGTTGTCCCGACGGTCGCTTCGACGTTGCCGGTTGTTGTGGTTGCCGAGTGACGTCTGGCTTGACTCCGCGTGCTGCCGACTAGAGCCGGCCGCTCGACGTCGCTTTGAGGTGGATGAGACTGCCGCTGGGGAAGTTGATTGACTGGTCAGTACGAGTGTGTTGCCCGACTGTTGGTGCTGCTGACATGCGGCAGCGGTAAGCATGGCTTTTATCCTTGCGATCGTCGGGGTGGCCTGGTGATCAGGCCCAACCTGGACCGTGTCCAGTAGGGTTACGGCTGCCACGACGTTCTGCTGTGGCGTGACGAAGACGTTGTGGTCGCCGACTTTTGTTTGGAGGGTTTGTTGCTGAGCGGTTCGCCCAGCCCTGCGTAGGCCGTCATTGCGGGCGTGCAGGCGTCTTGTTTCTTCCTCCTGTTGTTCTCGCAGACAGCAGGCCTCCTCCTCTTGTTGTTCGTGTAGTCGGCGTGATTCCTGAGTAGGAGTAGAGCCTTTGGATGCCATGAAAATTTCTCGTGGCGGGGAGAAGCTTGCCGAGCTGCTATCCGACTTAGAGTCGTAGTCCGACTGGAAGTCGGAGTCCGACTTCGAGTCGAAGTCGGGATGGTTGATGGGGATGAGTGTAACTCCGACCTCCCTAGATCCGATCTCGAGCGGCTCGGAGCCGTATCCGAGTCGAACTCCAGGGGATCGGGTTTGCCGCGTCGGATGTAGATTGTAGATATCCGCGGCGTCGCCGAGTCCAAACGGGAAGTTGACGATCTCTTCCCTTCTCGGCCCGATCTCGGTCGGTGTCGATGTTTTACACCGGCAATAAATATATGGGGCTACTCGGCGGATGGAAACTCGGTGGATTGCAAAGGAACACAGGGAGATTTTATACTGGTTCAGGCCCTCGATGTGAGGTAATACCCTACGTCCAGTTTATATGTATTCCTTTGAGGATATACGGTGGTGGTTCTGATGAACTTGTGTGCACCTGCCCTCATGGGGCGCCCTGCCTCCCCTTATATACTGGGGGACAAGGTTACAAGGTAGGAGTCCCCATCGGATTACGACTAGGAGATCTCCCCTTAGAGATATAACACACCCGACTAGGACTGTATATACCTTTCCATACAAGGCGAAGTCTGCCGAATCTAGCTATATCTCTAATTACAAGGCTAGGCCCATCCTCTATCCGAGTGGCCCATATGCTTGTCATGAGGTACCCGGGGCCCATGGCACCCACAGTAGCCCCCGAGACCTTCATAGTTGAGTCACAGCTGATGCCGAGTGCTCATCCTCCACGGTGAAGTCTTCCCGAGTGCATTGCTCCCGAGTACTCTTTGTCTGAGTGCTGCTTCTCCCGAGTCCTGCTTCATGTCAGCTGGCAGCGAGGCTATGAAGGTCTCCATGTAGATGTTGGAATAGTGTGCGCCGAATAGGCGCACCTATTAGGTGTAGCCCCCGACTTTGTGCTTAATTGTGAAAACAATTAAACATGAAGTCAAAGATCTTTAACCTTGTAGTCTTTCCCGAGTAGATTACTACTGGTACATGAGACTCTTCGGTATCATGTCAACCGGAATATGATTATAGTCTTGCCGAGTAGGGAACTACTCGTATATAGGACTCTTCGACTTCATGTCAGTCGGAATGTGCGTTTATAGTCTTGCCGAGTAGGATGCTACTCGTAATGGGACTCTTCAGCGTCATGTCAGCTGGAAAATGGGGTGTTTTATAATCTTTCCCGAGTAGTATACTACTCGAAAATTAGACTCGTCGGCATCATGTCAGCCGGAAAAGGTGTTTATAGTCTTTCCCGAGTGGCGTCCCATTCGGAAGTTAGACTCTTCAGCTCGTCAGCTGGAAGATTGTTTATAGTCTTTCCCGAGTAGTGCACTACTCGAAGGTTAGACTCATCCGCGTCATGTCAGCGGGAATGAGAATTTTATAGTCTCTCCCGAGTAGTGTACTACTCGAAAGTTAGACTCATCCGCGTCATGTCAGCGGGAATGAGAATTTTATAGTCTCTCCCGAGTAGTGTACTACTCGAAAGTTAGACTCATCCGCCTCATGTCAGCGGGAATGAGAATTTTATAGTCTCTCCCGAGTAGTGTACTACTCGAAAGTTAGACTCATCCGCGTCATGTCAGCGGGAATAATGCTGCTCATGGCAACTGGTGGCCACGCATGTAGGCCGAGTACCACTGTATGAAAAATAAATCCATTACGTGGTTAGGTGTACTCGAGAGAGATATCTGCATCTCCAACTTTAATGAAGACCAGCTTGTGATCCCTGTAAGGATGTATCCTCGAGACCTGGTGGATAAGACAGATACCCAAACATATATGTTTAGCAATAAGGCTCTCATGAAGCATATCTGTTTACCTCATCGGTTCCTGTGGGTAGCACCAGCGCTATAATTTCAACTCAGCCTGCGGGCGGCCCACATGGAGCATGCTACTGTAGGAACTCATGTCTTGGTGGCTATTACCAAGTAAGTCGGCCTGAACCAACCTACCCAGCCTAGCTCTAGGGAAGTATCATCCATCGCATGTCAGGATGAGTTTTTTGGTGTTGGTAACCGCAATCAGCCAGAGAAATCCTTATTCGCAAGCCTTTCCGACTTATGTTCTGGATGCAAACTGGTTGCCACATGTACCCGAGTAGGTATGTTGCAGGATCTGCTTGCCCTCCTCAGGTGTGACGCAGTGCATGAGAACTCCGGATGCGCTTTGACGATGTAAGTCTTCTCTGACTTGGGAAAAGCCGAACAAGGTACCCGAACCTTGCATTAGCAGAGGGTTCGGCTGGTGACCCTCATGGGGCGTACCCTATCCAACAGAGTTATAGCCAAGCTAGGCACCCGAATCTTGCATTAGCATAGGATTCGGCTGGCGACCCTCATGGGGCGTACCCAACCTGACAGAGTTGCGGCCAAATAAGGTACCCGAACCTAGCATTAGCGTAGGATTCGGCTGGCGACCCTCATGGGGCGTACCCTACTTAGCCGAGTGGTACACAGCCCCGACTGGCGCCGGGGGCCGATTGTTAGCTCCCATGGAGCGTAGTCGGGGAAGATGACGTCCCGACTGGCGCAAGTACTCGGTAAATAGCCCTCATGGAGCATCCCGAGTGTATTTCGGCAGACTTGTCCAGCCCCCGAGCGTAGGAGATAGGCTCGAAGCCCTGAGTTCCTGTCACGCATATCCGGAGCTGGGCCTGCAATATAAAAATATCGGATGAGTAGCATCTGATGATGAAAATAATCACCCGAATAAAATGTATTTTACAATGTATGTAAATACGTGTTCTTCCTCTTTTTGATATTAATTTCCTCGAGTAGTTGACCCCTTACGTTTAAGCACTCTGCCCGACTAGTCATAGCCCCCTAGCGTCGGGAGTTGGCTCATGGCTCTTTCCCAGGCACGCGTTTTGGGTGACTTGAGTTCGTCTTACATGGAGCAGAGTTTCACGGATCGAGATTTATGCTACTCGAGTACTTTTGTGATCATTTAAGAGCAAAAACGGAAAAAAGTAAATGCGCAGCTTATACACCTATTAGGTGTAAGCGGCTGTGGCACTAGCAAGGCCGAGTGAGGAGATGTTTATCAGAAAGCGACTTAGCTGTTCGGTATTTGGGAGTGGGGATGCCATCCTCGTGTTTGAGCTTGTGAGCCCCCGAGCATGTCACTTGTTGTTCTGATAATCCTCAGTTGTTGAAGGTCGAAGGCGGTCGTGACCGACTGCCACAATGGAGCCGTCTGACTTGCGTTTGCGATTCCCAGCTTTAGTTGGGACCGCGTCGTCGGTGTCGTCCCGCTTCTTCTGTCAGGGTGACTTGTTGTCATCGAGGGCCTCGGCAACAGCGTGGGCCGAGTCGGCGTACTTGTTTGCCATGTCGAATAGGGCCTTGACAGAGTTGGGAGGCTTCCGCGTGAATTTGTCGATGAACGAGATGTCTTTGACTCCTTTTCGAAAGGCGGCGATGACGACCTCGTCCTTGATCTTCGGGATTGAGTTCCTCTTCTCAGAAAACCTCTTGATGAAGTCACGAAGAGACTCGTTCTTCCTTTGACGCAACTGATATAGGTCGTACTCGGAAGATGGCCTCTCGTATGTTCCCTGGAAGTTGGTGATGAAACGTTCCCGGAGTTCTCCCCAAGAGCCGATTGATTGCTTTGGAAGTCCTGTTAGCCATGTCCTCGCTGAGTCGGCAAAAGCGACCGGGAGGTAGTTAGCCATGACTTTGTGATCTCCTCCAGCTGCTCGGATTGCCGTAGTATAGACCGTGAGCCAAGACTCGGGATTGGTCTTGCCGTCGTATTTTTTGACTCCTGTAGGCTTGAAACCCGATGGCCAGTCGACCTGTTGTAGCTCCTGGGTGAAGGCTGGTATGCCTTCATTGTCAAGAGGGCTCCGACTCCGAGTACGGCGGCGAGAGACCGCTCGTGGTGGAGGCCAAAGCACTCGTTCTCGTCTTCCAGTTGGCGTTGCTCATCTTCCTCTCGTTCGCGGCGCCAAGCGCTGACGTTTTGCTGAAGGTCACGCCGTGGTTGGCCTCGGAGCCGCCGGTCGTCGTTGGGGTTGCCGAGTGACGTTTGGTGTGACTCCGAGTGCTGCCGACTAGAGCCGGCTGCTCGGCGTCGCTTTGAAGCGGATGAGACTGCCGTTGGGGAAATCGACCGGTTGGTCGGTATGAGGGTATCACCCGACTGTTGGTGTTGTTGACATGCAGCAGCTGTAAGCATGGCTTTTATCCTTGCGATCGTCGGGGTGGCCTGGTGATCAGGCCCAAGCTGGATCGTGTCCAGTAGGGTTGCGGCGGCCACGATGTTCTGTTGTGGCGTGACGAAGACGTCGTGGTCGCCGACTTTTGTTTGGAGGGTTTGTTGCTGAGTGGTTTGCCCAGCCCTGCGTAGATCGTCGTTGTGGGCGTGCAGGCGTCTTGCTTCTTCCTCCTGTTGTTCTTGCAGTCGGCAGGCCTCCTCCTCTTGCTGTTCGCGTAGTCGGCGTGATTCCGGAGTAGAGCCTTTGGATGCCATGAAGATTTCTCGTGGCGGAGAGAAGCTTGCCGAGCTGCTGTCCGACTTAGAGTCGTAGTCCGACTGGAAGTCGGAGTCCGACTTCGAGTAGAAGTCGGGATGGTTGACGGGGATGAGTGTAACTCCGACCTCCCTAGATCCGATCTCGAGCGACTCGGAGCCGTATCCGAGTCGAACTCCAGGGGATCGGGTTTGCCGCGTCGGATGTAGATTGTAGATATCCGCGGCGTCGCCGAGTCCGAACGGGAAGTTGACGATCTCTTCCCTTCTCGGCCCGATCTCGGCCGGCTCAGAACCGAGTCCGAGTCGAACACTGAAAGGAAGAGTTGTCCCTGGACTCGGGCATATTGGAGATCGCCACAGCATGTCGTGGAAGATTGCTGCAGCGTCGTGTAAGCCGACTGGCGCGAAGCCGGCTGGTTCCTTGGCCGGTTGGATCGGGTCCGAGTCGGCCAAGGTGAGGTTGCCGATCTGGTCGGCGACGAAGTCGAGGCTTCCGAATGAGATTGTATCTTCGGGAGAAAATTTGCCGCCGTCGACTCCGGTTGTTGGATCCGTCGAGCTTGTAGATGTAGATCGCGCCGAATCCCCTACCTGGCGCGCCAACTGTCGATGTTTTACACCGGCAATAAATATATGGGGCTACTCGGCGGATGGAAACTCGGTGGATTGCAAAGGAACACAGGGAGATTTTATACTGGTTCAGGCCCTCGATGTGAGGTAATACCCTACGTCCAGTTTATATGTATTCCTTTGAGGATATACGGTGGTGGTTCTGATGAACTTGTGTGCACCTGCCCTCATGGGGCGCCCTGCCTCCCCTTATATACTGGGGGACAAGGTTACAAGGTAGGAGTCCCCATCGGATTACGACTAGGAGATCTCCCCTTAGAGATATAACACACCCGACTAGGACTGTATATACCTTTCCATACAAGGCGAAGTCTGCCGAATCTAGCTATATCTCTAATTACAAGGCTAGGCCCATCCTCTATCCGAGTGGCCCATATGCTTGTCATGAGGTACCCGGGGCCCATGGCACCCACAGTCGGCTCAGAACCGAGCCCGAGTCGAACACTGGAAGGAAGAGTTGTCCCTGGACTCGGGCGTATTGGAGATCGCCGCAGCATGTCGTCGAAGATTGCCGCAGCGTCGTATGGGCCGACTGGCGTGGAGTCAGCTGGTTCCTCGGCCGGTTGGATCGAGTCCGTGTCGGCCTGGGTGAGATTGCCGATCTGGTCGGCGACGAAGTCGAGGCTTCTGAATGCGATTGTATCTCCGGGGGGGAGTTTGCCGCCGTCGACTTCGGTTGCTGGATCCATCGAGCTTGTAGATGTAGATCGCGCCGAAGCCCCTACCTGGCGCGCCAACTGTCGATGTTTTACACCGGCAATAAATATATGGGGCTAGTCGGCGGATGTAAACTCGGTGGATTGCAAAGGAACACAGAGGGATTTTATACTGGTTCAGGCCCTCAATGTGAGGTAATACCCTACGTCCAGTTGTGGTGTTATTCCTTTGAGGATATACGGTGGTAGTTCTGATGAACTGTATGGCCGTGTGCTTCTATCAGCTCTTCTTTTTCGTGCCCTCATGGGGCGCCCTGCCTCCCCTTATATACTGGGGGACAAGGTTACAAGATAGGAGTCCCCATCGGATTACGACTAGGAGATCTCCCCTTAGAGATATAACGCACCCGACTAGGACTGTATATTCCTTTCTATACAAGGCGAAGCCTGCCGAATTTAGCTATATCTCTAATTACAAGGCTAGGCCCATCCTCTATCCGAGTGGCCCATATGCTTGTCATGAGGTACCCGGGGCCCATGGCACCCACACCGACCTCCCTAGATCCAATCTGAAATGGCGCTTGGCTGTGTCCAAACTGAATCGCAGGAGATCGGGTCTGCCGCGTAAGATGTAGATCTGCAGCGTCACCGAATCTGTGTGGGAGTTTGACGATCTCTCCCCTTCCTAGCCCAACCTGGGCTGGCTCAAGGCCTAGCGCGAGTCGGACGCCGAAGGAGAGAGTTGTCAAAGCTCCGCGAAGTTGAAAATTGCTGCATTGGATTGATGATAGCTGGCATAGCGTCTTGTGAGTCGACTGGCGCGGAGTCGGCTGGTTCCTCAGCCGGTTGGATTGGATCTGCATCGGCCAAGGTGAGATTGCCGATCTAGTCAGCGATGAAGTCGAGGCTTCCGAAGGTTATTGTGTCTCCCAGGGAGAATTTGTCGCCGTTGACTCCTAATGTAGGATCCATCGAGATTGTTGGTGCAGATCTTACCGAAGCCCCTACCTAGTGCGCCAACTGTCGATGTTTTACACCGGCGATATGATTATTGGGCTATTCGGCAAGGGGAAACTCGGTGGATTGCAAAGGAACACAGAGAGATTTTATACTGGTTCAGGCCCTCTATGTGAGGTAATACCCTACGTCCAGTTGGGATGTATTCCTTTGAGGATTATGGTGGTGGTTCTGTCGAACTCTTGATCATCTATGATCTCGTGCCCTCAGGGGGCGCCCTGCCTCTCCTTATATACTGGGGGACAAGGGTATAAAGTAGGAATCCCAGCCGGATACAGCCAAGGGATTTCCTTCTCAGAGATACATCTTACCCGACTAGGACTGTATATTCCTTTTTGTACAAGGCAAAGTCTGCCGGGTGTTACTATATCTCTAATTACAAGTCTTGGCCCATCCTCTATCCGAGTGGCCCATATGCTTGTGATGAGGTACCTAGGGCCCACGGCCTCCACACATACGATTCGGCTGGCGACCCTCATGGGGCGTACCCTATTATTAGCGTAGGATTCGGTTACCTAATGGAGGTCGGTTATTAGCCGAATAAGGTACCTGAACCTCGCATTAGCATAGGATTCGGTCGGCGAACCTCATGGGGTGTACCTCACCCAGCAGAGTTGTGCCGAATAAGGTACCCGAACCTAGCATTAGCGTAGGATTCGGCTGGCGACCCTCATGGGGCGTACCTCACCTAGCCAAGTGGTACCCGAGCCCTGACTGGCACCAGAGGTCGGTTACCAGCTCACATATGGAGCGTAGCCATGGAAGATGACATCCCGACTGGCGCAAGTACTCGGTCAGTAGCCCTCATGGAGCATTCCAAGTGATTCTTGAAGCGTCGCACTCCAAGCATCTTGGTAGACCGGTCCAACCCCCGAGCGTAGGAGATAGTCTCGAACCCCTAAATTCCTGTTACGCATATCCGGAACTGGCTCTGCATTATAAACATATCGAATGAGTAGCATCTGATGATGAAAACAATCACCCGAATAAAATTTATGTATTTTACAATATGTGTAAATACATGTTCTTCCTCTTATTGATATTAATTTCCCCGAGTAGTTGACCCCTTACATTTAAGCACTCTGCCCGACTAGTCATAGCCCCCTAGCGTCGGGAGTTGGCTCATGGCTCTTTCCCAGACATGCGTTTTGGGTGATTTGAGTTCGTCTTTCATGGAGCAAAGTTTCACGAATCGGAATTTATGCTACTTGAGTACTTTTGCAATCATTTAAGAGCAAAAACAGAGAAAAGTGCAGCTTGTACACCTATTAGGTGTAAGCGGCTGCGGCATTGGCGAGGACAAGTGAGAAAATATTTATCAGAAAGCGACTTAGCTGTTCGGTATTTGGGAGTGGGGATGCCATCCTTGCATTTGAGCTTTTGAGCCCCCGAGCATGTCACTTGTTGTTCTGATAATCTCCAATTGTTGAAGATCGAAGCGGTTGTGACCGACTGCCACAATGAAGCCGTCTAACTTGCGTTTGCGGTTCCCAGCTTTAGTCGGGGCCGCGTCATCGGTGTCCTTTCGCTTCTTCTGTCAGGATGCCTTTTTGTCATCGAGGGCCTCAGCAACAGCGGCGGCCGAGTTGGCGTACTTGTTCGCCATATCGAATAGAGTCTTGACAGAATTGGGAGGCTTCCGAGTGAATTTAGCGATGAACGAGGTGTCTTTGACTCCTTTTCGAAAGGCGGTGATGATAACCTCGTCCTTGATCTTCGGGATTGAGTTCTTCTTCTCAGAAAACCTCTTGATGAAGTCACGAAGAGACTTGTTCTTCCTTTGATGCAACTGATACAGATCGTGCTCGGAAGATGGCCTCTCGTACGTCCCCTGGAAGTTGGCGATGAAGCTTTCCCGGAGTTCTCCCTAGGAGCCAATTGATTGCTTGGGAAGTCCTATTAGCCATGTCCTCGCCGAGTCAGCTAGAGCGACTGGGAGGTAGTTAGTGATGAGGACATCACTAGCTCGAATATGACCCTAGCAACTTTATGTATTCATCAACCAAAGGTACATGCTTTCTACATAAGATTTATGCGTTATATATTTGAACAGCCGTTACTGCACCATGAGTTTTGTGTGTTCTCGTTTGCAGAGATACTTACTTGGGTGAAGGGAAAGAGGCCGAGCAGAAGGAACGCATGGATGATCAAAGAAGTTGATTGGGGACCAAACCAAGACCTTACCCAAGTCTACTCCTATATCACCACGTCACTTTTGGTCCATAGAAGGCAAGAGATGAAGTTCTTCACGTTTTGGATTCGGATTCGGACCTCCTGACAGCATCAACTTTAAACGGACCTAGCCGCTAAATAGAAGGACTTTCGGGGCCCATGAGTACTTGTTGAAAAGCTTATGGAATCTACTTTCAGATGGTTTCAGTCCCACATCAAAACTCCTCCTGAGCTGTCCGAAATCATCAAAACAAGACACGTACCTCTTCCAATCTGAGTCTGTTTTGGGCCTTGGGCTTTGTAATTGTGTCGTGGGCTAAGCCTAAGGGGTGTGCGCCCTAGGGATAACCCTAGGACGTCCCAACTCCTATATATACAGTAGCCGTCATTGTTTAAAGGTGGATTTTGCTTAGATTAATCTATGTGTGAACAGTTTCGCCGTTTATCGGCTTGTGAGACCCCAACTTCGAGATTATAATCATTCATCTACAAGTGAGTTGCAATCTTTCTTCTTCTTGCTTATGTTCTTCGATTCGCATGCAGGGATTAGCCTTCGTGGCGAGGTCAACTGGACAGCGCACAGTTGATAATGAGAGGAGACGTGGTGCAGCGATTGCAGGGTTCGGGTCTTGGTGATCTGAAGCCGGATCGTGAGTGTCAATTCTCCACCAAATCAAGAGTTATCGTTACCTAACGGAAGATCGGGCACCCTGTTGCCATCAGTTAGCCATGGCCTTGTGATCTCCTCCAGTTGCTCGGATTGCCAAAGTGTAGACCGTGAGCCAGGACTCGCGATCGATCTTCCCGTTGTATTTTTCAATTCCAGTCGGCTTGAAGCCGGAGGGCCAATCGACTTGTTGCAGCTGATAGGTGAAGGCCGATACTCCTTCATCTTCATGAGGGCTCCGACTTCGAATACGGTGGCGAAACCGCTCGTGGTGGAGGCCGAAGTGCTCGTTCTCGTCTTCCAATTGGCGTCGCTCATCGTCCTCTCATTCGCGGCGCCGAGCGTTGATGTCCTGCCGAAGGTCACGCCGTAGTTGGCCTTGGAGATCCTGATTGTCCCGACGGTCGCTTCGACGCTGCCGGTTGTTGTTGGGGTTGCCGAGCGACGTTTGGCGTGACTCCGTGTGCAGCCAACTAGAGCCGGCCGCTCAGCGTCGCTTTGAGGTGGATGAGACTGCTGTTGGGGAAGCCGACCGACTAGTCGGTGTGAGGGAATCGCCCGACTGTTGGCGCTGCTGGCATGTAGCAGCGGTGATCATGGCTTTTATCCTTGCTATTGTTAGGGTGGCCTAGTGATCTGGCCTAAGCTGGCCTGAGCTAGAGTGTATCCAGTAGGGTTGCAGCGGCCACGACGTTCTGTTGTGGCGTGACGAAGACGTCGTGATCACTGACTCTAGTCTTGTGGGAGCCATGGGCCCCGGGTACCTCACTACAAGCACATGGGCCACTCGGATAGAGGATGGGCCAGATCATGTAATTAGAGATAAGATAGCACCCGGCAGGCTGTGCCTTGTATAATAAGGAAACATAGCCTTAGTCGGACAGGATTCTATCTCTAATAAGGAAATCCCTTGGTCGTATCCGACTGGGATCCTTGCCATGTACCCCTGTCCCCTAGTATATAAAGGGAGGCAGGGCGCCCTATGAGGGCGAACCAGATCATTGATCACAAATCCACCTCAGAGGACTAACACCTCAACTGGACGTAGGGTATTACCTCACAACGAGGGCCTGAACCAGTATAATTCCCTCGTGTTCCTCTGCAATCCACCGAATTCCATGTCGCCGAGTACCCCCATAGTATTATTGCCGGTGCAAAGCATCGACAAGTCTAGAGGATTTGTTGCTAAGCGGTTCGCCCGGCCTTGCGTAGCTCATCATTGCGAGCCTCGCGTTCGGCCTCCTCTTGTTGTCGCATTCGGCGGGCCTCCTCTTCTTGCTGCTCTTGTACTCAGCGCACCTCCTGTGGAGGGGTTGAAGCCATGAAGATTTCTCGGGGCAGAAGGAAGCTTGCCAGACTAGTGTCTGAACTGGTGTTCGAACTATTGTCCGACTTGGAGTTGGAATTTGAGTAGTTCATCAAGGTGATGACGACTCTGACCTCCCTAGATCCAATCTCGAACTGCTCTAGGCCATGTCCGAACTGAACCGAAGAGGATCAGGTCTGCCGCATGGGATGTAGATTGTAGATGTTCGTGGCATTGCCGAGTCTGTGTGGGAGATTGATGATCTCTCCCCTTCCTAACCCGACCTGGGCTGGCTCAAGGCCGAGTCCGAGTCGAATGCCAAAGGAGAGAGTTGTCCCGAGACCCGGGGAAGTAGTAGATTGCCGCAGCAAATCGACGAGGGTTGCTGCAACGTCATGTGGGCCGATTAGCGCGGAGTCGGCCGGTTCCTCGGCCGATCGGATCTGGTCTGACTCGGCCAAGGTGAGGTTGCCGAGCTGGTCAGCGACGAAGTCGAGGCTTCCGAATGTAATCGTGTCTCCAGGGGAGAATCCGCTGCCGTCGACTCCAGATGTCGAATCCATCGAGCTTGAGGTTGATCTCGCCGAAGCCCCTACCTGGCGCGCCAACTGTCGATGTTTTACACTGGCAATATGAATATAGGGCTACTCGTCGGATTGAAACCCGGTGGACTGCAAAGGAACATGAGGGATTTATACTGGTTCAGGCCCTCAATGTGAGGTAATACCCTACGTCCAGTTGTGATGTATTCCTTTAAGGAATTATAGTTGTGGAGATTCTGATGAACCTCTGTATGTGTGGAGGCCATGGGCCCCGGGTACCTCACCACCAGCATGTGGGCCACTCGGATAGAGGATGAGCCGAATCATGTAGTTAGAGATAAGATAGCACCCGGCAGGCTTTGCCTTGTACAATAAGAAAAACATAGTCTTAATCGGATAAGTTTCTATCTCTAAGAAGGAAATCCCTTGGCCGTTGTGGGTGCCATGGGCCCCGGGTACCTCATGACAAGCATATGGGCCACTCGGATAGAGGATGGGCCTAGCCTTGTAATTAGAGATATAGCTAGATTCGGCAGACTTCGCCTTGTATAGAAAGGAATATACAGTCCTAGTCGGGTACGTTATATCTCTAAGGGGAGATCTCCTAGTCGTAATCCGATGGGGACTCCTACCTTGTAACCTTGTCCCCCAGTATATAAGGGAGGCAGGGCGCCCCATGAGGGCAGAAGAGCTCATAGAAGCACACGGCCATACAGTTCATCAAACTACCACCGTATATCCTCAAAGGAATACATACAAACTGGACGTAGGTATTACCTCACATCGAGGGCCTGAACCAGTATAAAATTTCCTTGTGTTCCTTTGCAATCCACCGAGTTTCCATCCGCCGAGTTAGCCCCATATAATTTATTGCCGTGTAAAACATCGACAGTTGGCCGCCAGGTAGGGGCTTCCGGCGCGATCTACATCTACAAGCTCGATGGATCCAACAACCGAAGTCGACGGCGGCAAACTCTCCCCCAGAGATACAATCGCATTCAGAAGCCTCGACTTCGTCGCCGACCAGATCGGCAATGTCACCTTGGCCGACTCGGACTCGATCCGATCTGCCAGAGAACCAGCCGACTCCGCGCCAGTCGGCCCACATGACGCTGCGGCAATCTTCGACGACATGCTGCGGCGATCTCCAACACGCCCGAGTCCAGGGACAACTCTCCCTTCCAGTGTTCGACTCGGACTCGGTTCTGAGCCAGCCGAGATCGGGCCGAGAAGGGAAGAGATCGTTAACTACCCGTTCGGACTAGGCGACGCCGCGGATATCTACAATCTACATCCGACGCGGCAAACCCGATCCCCTGGAGTTCGACTCGGATACGGCTCCGAGCCGCTCGAGATCGGATCTAGGGAGGTCGGAGTTACACTCATCCCCATCAACCATCCCGACTTCGACTCGAAGTCGGACTCCGACTTCCAGTCGGACTACGACTCTAAGTCGGACAGCAGCTCGGCAAGCTTCTCCCCACCACGAGAAATCTTCATGGCGTCCAAAGGCTCTACTCCTACTCAGGAATCACCCCGACTACACGAACAACAAGAGGAGGAGGCCTGCCGTCTGCGAGAACAACAGGAGGAAGAAACAAGACGCCTGCACGCCCGCAATGACGGCCTACGCAGGGCTGGGCAAACCGCTCAGCAACAAACCCTCCAGACAAAAGTCGGCGACCACAACGTCTTCGTCACGCCACAGCAGAACGTCGTGGCAGCCGTAACCCTACTGGACACGGTCCAGGTCGGGCCTGATCACCAGGCCACCCCAACCATCGCAAGGATAAAAGCCATGCTTACCGCTGCCGCATGTCAGCAGCACCAACAGTCGGGCAACACACTCGTACTGACCAGTCAATCAACTTCCCCAGCGGCAGTCTCATCCACCTCGAAGCGACGTCGAGCGGCCGGCTCTAGTCGGCATCACGCAGAGTCAAGCCAGACGTCACTCGGCAACCACAGCAACCGGCAACGTCGAGGCGACCGTCGGGACAGCCAGGACCTCCGAGACCGACTGCGGCACGACCTTCAGCAAGACATTAATGCTCGGCGCCGCAAACGAGAAGAAGACGAGCAACGCCAATTGGAAGACGAGAACGAGCAATTCGGCCTCCACTACGAGCGGTTTCGCCGCCGTAGTCGAGGTCGGAGTCCTCATGAAGACGACGGAGTACCGGCCTTCACTCAGGAGCTACAACAAGTCGACTGGCCGTCAAGTTTCAAGCCTACAGGCATCAACAAATACGATGGCAAGACTAATCCCGAGTCCTGGCTCACGGTCTACACTCTGGCGATTCGAGCAGCTGGGGGAAATCAGAAAGTCATGGCTAACTACCTCCCAGTCGCTTTAGCCGACTCAGCGAGGACATGGCTAGTAGGACTTCCCAAGCAATCAATCGACTCCTGGGGAGAACTCCGGAAACGCTTCATCGCCAACTTCCAGGGAACATACGAGAGGCCATCTTCCGAGTACGACTTATATCAGTTGCATCAAAGGAACAACGAGTCTCTTCGTGACTTCATCAAGAGGTTTTCTGAGAAGAAGAACTCAATCCCAAACGTCAAGGATGAGGTCGTCATCGCCGCCTTTCGAAAAGGAGTCAAAGACACCTCGTTCATCGACAAATTCACGCGGAAGCCTCCCAACTCTGTCAAGGCCCTATTCGACATGGCAAACAAGTACGCCGACTCAGCCCACGCTGTTGCCGAGGCCCTCGATGACAACAAGTCACCCTGACAGAAGAAGCGGGACGACACCGACGACGCGGGCCCAACTAAAGCTGGGAATCGCAAACGCAAGTCAGACGGCTCCATTGTGGCAGTCGGTCACGACCGCCTTCGACCTTCGACAACTGAGGATTATCAGAACAACAAGTGACATGCTCGGGGGCTCACAAGCTCAAACACGAGGATGGCATCCCCACTCCCAAATACCGAACAGCTAAGTCGCTTTCTGATAAACATCTCCTCACTCGGCCTTGCTAGTGCCACAGCCGCTTACACCTAATAGGTGTATAAGCTGCGCAGTTACTTTTTTCCGTTTTTGCTCTTAAATGATTACAAAAGTACTCGAGTAGCATAAATCTCGATCCGTGAAACTCTGCTCCATGTAAGACGAACTCAAGTCACCCAAAACGCGTGCCTGGGAAAGAGCCATGAGCCAACTCCCGACGCTAGGGGGCTATGACTAGTTGGGCAGAGTGCTTAAACGTAAGGGGTCAACTGCTCGAGGAAATTAATATCAAAAAGAGGAAGAACACGTATTTACATACATTGTAAAATACATTTTATTCGGGTGATTATTTTCATCATCAGATGCTACTCATCCGATATTTTTATATTGCAGGCCCAGCTCCGGATATGCGTGACAGGAACTCAGGGCTTCGAGCCTATCTCCTACGCTCGGGGGCTAGACAAGTCTGTCGAAATACACTCGGGATGCTCCATGAGGGCTACTTACCGAGTACTTGCGCCAGTCGGGACGTCATCTTCCCCGACTACGCTCCATGGGAGCTAACAATCGGCCCCCGGCGCCAGTCGGGGCTGTGTACCACTCGGCTAAGTAGGGTACGCCCCATGAGGGTCACCAGCCGAACCCTCTGCTAATGCAAGGTTCGGGTACCTTGTTCGGCTTTTCCCAAGTCAGAGAAGACTTACATCGTCAAAGCGCATCTGGAGTTCTCATGCACTGCGTCACACCTGAGGAGGGCAAGCAGATCCTGCAACATACCTACTCGGGTACATGTGGCAACCAGTTTGCATCCAGAACGTAAGTCGGAAAGGTCTTCACCGTGGAGGATGAGCACTCGGCATCAGCTGTGACTCAACTATGAAGGTCTCGGGGGCTACTGTGGGTGCCATGGGCCCCGGGTACCTCATGACAAGCATATGGGCCACTCGGATAGAGGATGGGCCTAGCCTTGTAATTAGAGATATAGCTAGATTCGGCAGACTTCGCCTTGTATAGAAAGGAATATACAGTCCTAGTCGGGTACGTTATATCTCTAAGGGGAGATCTCCTAGTCGTAATCCGATGGGGACTCCTACCTTGTAACCTTGTCCCCCAGTATATAAGGGGAGGCAGGGCGCCCCATGAGGGCAGAAGAGCTCATAGAAGCACACGGCCATACAGTTCATCAGAACTACCACCGTATATCCTCAAAGGAATACATACAAACTGGACGTAGGGTATTACCTCACATCGAGGGCCTGAACCAGTATAAAATTTCCTTGTGTTCCTTTGCAATCCACCGAGTTTCCATCCGCCGAGTAGCCCCATATATTTATTGCCGGTGTAAAACATCGACAGCCGTATCCGGCTGGGATCCTTATCCTGTACCTCTGTCTCCTAGTATATAAGGGGAGGTAGGGTGCCCCTCAAGGGGCGTGAAATAACAAGATCACAAGATCATTGATCGACACAACTCCTCAGAGGAACAACACCACAACTGGACGTAGGGTATTACCTCACATCGAGGGCCTGAACCGGTATAAATCTTCTTTGAGTTCCTCTGTAATTCATTGAGTTTCCCCTCGCCGAGTAGCCCTATAATTGTATTGCTGGTGTAAAACATCGACAGTAGCAGTTTTCAACATCCTGCTTCGGCAACACCCAAAATCTACGAGTTCTAGGACAACTCTCTTTCCTGATATTCGACTCGGATTCAGCATTTAGCTGATCGAGATCAGGTTCAGGGAAGACGAGATCGTCAATTTCCCACTCGGACTCGACAACACTACAACAATCTTCAATTCCAATTTGATGCGGCAGACTCAACCCTCTGGAATTCGACTCGGATACGGCCCAGAGCCACTCGAGATCGGGTCCAGGGAGGTTGGGGTGATCATCACACCGCTAAACTAATCCAAATCCGACTCCCAGTTGGACAGCAGCTCAGGAAGCTTATCTCCACCACATGAAGTGTTAATGGCGTCCAGGGGCTCAACTCCCACACAAGATGCACGCCGACTACGCGATTAGTAGGAGGCCGACTGTGTGAGCAACAGGAGGAGGACGCACGACGCTTGCAAGCCGAGCGTGATGTTCGCCATGACAACTTGTGCAAAGCTGGTCGGACTGCTCAACAAGATATCCTCCAAACCCGAGTGAGCGACCATGACGTCTTTGTGACCCCACAACAGAATGTCGTGGCCACTGCCACATTACTTGACACCTTCCAGTTTGGGCCCGACCACCAGCCACCCCGACAATCGTGAGGATTAAAGCAATGATCACCGCTGCGGCTTGTCAGTAGCGACAACAATCTGGAGACACTTTCATACCGTCAAACAAGATGGCTTCAGACATGGCAGTTTCATCTGCTTCAGCACGGCGCCGAGCAGCTGGCTCTGGTCAGCATCACTCGGAGTCACGACATACGTCACTCGGCAATCTGAGTAACGATCGGTGGCATCATCATGACGACCGCTGCGATAACCAGGACACCCGAGGACGACTACGGCGGGATCTCCGCCACAATATTAACGCTCGATGCCAAGAACACGAGGAGGATGAGCGGCGCTGACTAGAAGATGAGCGTGATCGCTTCGGCCTCCACCATGAGCGATTTCATCGCCGTAGTTTCGGAGTCGGAGCCCTCACCCAGAATGAAGGAGTACCGGTGTTCACCACGAATTACAACAAGTCAACTAGCCATCTGGCTTCAAGCCAACTGGAATAGAGAAGTACGATGGGAAGACTAATCCCGAGTCCTGGCTCACAGTTTACACTCTAACGATTCGTTGCAGCCGGAGGTGACCACAAAGCCATGGCTAATTACCTCCCGGTCGCCCTAGCCAACTCGGCGAGGACATGGCTAACAAGACTTCCCAGGTGGTTAATCGGCTCTTGGGGAGAACTCTGAGAATGCTTCATTGCAAATTTCCAAGGAACATATGAGAGGCTGTCTTTTGAGTAAGATCTATATTAGTGCCACCAAAGGAAGAACGAGTCCCTCCACGATTTCATCAAGCGTTTTTTTGAGAACAGGAACTCATTCCCAAGATTAAGAAGTTGTCACACCGGAATTTTCATCCAAATTCCAAACGCTTACAATGTGTATTAAATCCTCGTTCAGGGATCAACCGAGGTACACAATAACAAATTAAATAACAAAGTACAAATCTATATTGAATAGAGTGACAAAAGTATAATTATTACAGAGGCAGATGAACCTCTCAAACAAATAAAAATTCTAACAACGGAATGTAACTAGGCGATAGCGACGTCCCCATAATCCATAGGCAAACTTGACTTGGACCCAGCCTAGTCCTCCAACTCTTCTCCTTCATTGTAGTACTCTTCTTCTGAAGATTTGATATTGCAAGGTGAGTACATAGAATACTCAACAAGCCACACAGCAAATATGCAAGTGCACAGGATAGCAAAGGATGGCATATAGGGCTAATTTGCATAAACAGCCTTTAACTAAACAGTTAAGAGAGAATTAAAACAGTAGAGCAATTAAGCAGTATTAAATCAACACTGTACAGCCCACCTGGCTACACATGCCCAAACCATCCCAATCTGGATGTCTCATATCTCATTTAAACATTAATTAAAAATGGGACTAATCATGAAAACATCATTTCAGCTCACCCATAACCGCGGGCACGGCTATTCGAACAGTTTTACTCTGGCTAGAGGTGTACATTTTTACCTACAAGACACAACCCCACAACATGTCACCATGCGCCTTAGCACCACCACTACCGTCGGAAAGGAGTTTCATGTGATAGGACTCTTCACATAACCCACCAAGTCCCATAGAGGTGGCCCAATCATCCAGGCTAGAGAAACTCCTTGGCTCCCAAACATATGGTTTGGATTCGCAGCCTGCCGATTTGGATTTTTTGTATTGACAACTACCACTATCAACTAAACCACACATGGTGTCTCCTGCTGAGAATGCTACATCTACGAGTCCAGCCGTTGCCCATGCTGGCTTGTGGTTAGCTACGGTAAATTGCTTCACAACAATAACTCGTGAACCGAGTCCTTAACTGTTATGAGAGCATCGCTAGCACAACAAAATCTAACCTGGTGCTCACAACCCACCATCCATCCATGTTTGATTCTTTGGGAGCCAAACCCCAAGGCGTGCCCATTAAGAATCAGTCTCACACGACCACCGTCGTGAACAAAACATCATCATTTTATGTGTAATCATAATGTGATTAACAACTTATGTGATTCTACCCAGTTTCTAAGCAGGGCTAGCAACCTAGAATTATTCCCTAGCTAACCCAATACAGTCAGCTAGCTAGTCATATTAATCCATAGCACAAAGGCAGGTTATCAAAACAACGGGCTATAAACAAGGATCAGGGTTTCCCTTCCCGATTTCATTATAAAATAAATACACCTTTGAATCAAAACAGAGATTTAAATCATAGGATCAACATGCTTAAAGGGTTGTGGGTCTGTGTGACTTGCCTTGCTGCTCCGCAAAGTCTTCCGAACCCTCCTCAGCGTAAACCGGGACTCTCTGGAACGTCCGAAACCTATTAGGCAAAATAACAAAACGAGCAAAAACAGTACATAAGCACATAGCAATATCACATGTGAATATTTTTAATGGATAGATCTCGATTTTTAAAGAATTTAGAGACTTGAATGACCTCAATCTAAGTTCGTATGAATTAGTTACGATTTTTAGAAGTTTAAATCGATTAAAACCATTTACATAAATTATTAAAGTATTAATGATGCAATAATAAATTAATTTTGAAAAGGAAAAAGGGATTTATTGCATCATCAAAGGTTGGTCCACCGTAGACCGAGTCCACAGGATCGGCTCACGGGTTTCGATGGCTGGGATGGATCGGATCTAGATCCGACGGCTCGGATTCATCCCAAGGTCGACGCACGGACGCGCGACACCTGGCGCCAATCTGGCAGCCACGGGGATGGAGGGGTGACGCGGTGCCTGACGGGGCGATGCCATGGACAACCGGCGACGGCGGCGGCTCGGGCGGCTCGGCTCGCCGGCGATCCAGGGCACGGCGGCGGCTGTGGTTTGCACCAAAAGGACGGGCTTGACAACGCGATCTTACCTCATCGTCACTTGGTGACGAACAGCGGTGGATGGTCTCCAGCGGCGAGAAAAGGCGACAGCGTCCTTCGGCGTACTTGGCGGTGACGGCGTTTCGGCGGCAGAGGGCGGCTACGAGGTAGCATACGGGGTGCTACTCTACCTAGAGAACACAACGAGGCCGACGGCGAAGGGTGGCGACGGCCCGAGCGGCAGCGCGGCTCAACTGGTCTCGGCGGCGGAGGGATCTAACCGCAGCTAGGGCACTCCGGCGTGTCTAGGGCTAGGGCAAGGGAGGAGGCACGTGGAGGGGAGGACAGGGGTTCTTATAGGGTCGCCGATTGGAGGAGTCCGAGGTGGATAAGGTGGCTATGGCGGCGGCAGACTCGTGCGGCGGCAGGTCTCCGAAAGAAATTCGAGTTCGGGCTCAATCCTTAGCCGATTCTTGCTGGGTTTCGATGGGATTGGCAGCGGGGATAGAGGGGAGGGTTTCCCCTCAACCAATTTGAGGAGAGGAGGAGCGGGGCGACCAGATTTCTCGCGGGGACAGTGGTGGCGCTCTCGGGCTTGGACTCGGCCTAGGGAAGACGAAGACCTCGACAGGTGGGGTCCACCTATCGGCGGGGAGAAGAAAGAGAGAGGGAGAAGTGGGCCGAGTTGGGTTGCGGGCGGGGGAGAGAGAGAGGAAGGGAGAGATGGGCCGATTTCAGCCCATGGCCCCGGGAGGGATTTTAAAAACCTTTTTCTAATTATTTATTCACTGATTTGGTTTTCTATTTATTAAAAACACTTCCATAGCTCAAATAATTCCCAAAAAAATCCAGGGACTACAAGAATTAAAGAAGTATTTAATAAACTTTTCTCTGGCCCATTTTCACATTGAAATTTATTTAGGATTTTTATTAACCACTTCTTTAGGCTTTTAATTAATTTCTGAAAATCATATTTTCGTAGGTATTATTCATTAAATAATTTTTAGGGTGTGAAAAAGGACAAGGTCGTCATCGCCGCCTTCCGCAAGGGAGTCAGAGACACATTGTTCATTGCCAAGTTCACTCAGAGGCCACCCAACTCCGTCAAAGCTCTCTTTGAAATGGCCAATAAATATGCTGATTCAGCTGACGCAGTGGCAGAGGCACTTGACGATAAGCCCCGACGAAGGAGAGATGGGAGACGAACGATGCGGCCCTGTCCAAGCTTGGGAACCACAATTGGAAATTTGAGGGCCTTATTGCGGTAGCCGATCGCAACCTTCCTCGACCTCCTAGAAGCGGAGATTATCAGAATGACAAGTGACATGCTCGGGGCTCAAAAATTCAAATGCAAGGATGGCATCCCCACTCCCAACTCATGCAATACCGAACAGCTAAATTGTTTTCTGATAAATATTTTCTCCTTTATATGATATTCTTATCTAAATGGGCTAGGAGGCAACTCACTTCCTTATGGTTTGACTCGGATACGGCTTAGTATCAGTCAAGATCAGATCTAGGGGGATGAGATCGTCAATTCCTCACTCAGCCTCGCCAATGCCATAGCCACTTACACCTAATAGGTGTACATATTGTGCATTTTCTATTTTTGCTCTTAATGATTGCAAAAGTACTCGAGTAGCATAAATTCTGATTCGTGAAGCTTTGCTCCATGAAAGACGAATACAAGTCACCCAAAACGCGTGTCTGGAAAAGAGCCATGAGCCGACTCCCGACGCTAGGGGGCTATGACTAGTCAGGCAGAGTGTTTAAATGTAAGGGGTCAACTACTCGAGGAAATTAATATCAATAGGAGGAGGATCAATTTACATATATTGTAAAATAGATCAATTTTCTTCGGGTGATTGTTTTCTTCATTAGATGCTACTCATCCGATATGTTTATAATGCAAAGCCAGTTCTAGATCTGTGTAATAAGAACTCGGGGCTACGAGCCTATCTCCTACGCTCGGGGGCTGGACCAGTCTGCCATGATACACTTGGAGTGCGACGCTTCAAAAATCACTCGGAATGCTCCATGAGGGCTACTGACCGAGTACTCGCGCCAGTCGGGGCTCGAATGTCACCTTTACTTTGGTACACTCCATGTGAGCTAATAACCAACCTCTGGCGCTAGTCGGGACTCAGGTACCACTTGGCTGAGTAGGGTACACCCCATGAGGGTCGCCAGCCAAATCCTATGCTAATGCTAGGTTCGGGTACCTTATTGGGTCACAACTCTGCTAGGTAAGGTACGCCCCATGAGGGTCGCCAGCCGAATCCTATGCTAATGTGAGGTTCGGGTACCTTATTCGACTAATAACCGACCTCCAGCACCAGTCGGAGCTCGGAAACCACTCTGCTGGGTAGGGTACGCCCCATGAGGGTCGGCAGCCGAATCCTATGCTAATGCAAGGTTCGGGAATCTTATTTGGCCATAACTCTGTTGGGTAGGGTATGCCCCATGAGGGTCACCAGCCAAATCCTATGCTAATGCGAGGTTCGGGTACCTTATTCGGCTATAATTTTATCAGGTTGGGTATGCCCCAAGAGGGTCACCAGCCGAATCCTGCGCTAGCACAATGTTCCAGGTACCTATCTGGCAAAAACATAGCAACAAGCCACTACTGGAGCTTTCAGTCAGGAGCAGCATCAAACCCGGAATCTACGGAGGTGCTCATTATTATTCAAGACTGGAAGACCCCCAATCCTTCGATTACAACGAAGCCATGTAAATCAAGCGACAGAGTAAAACCTTTATCATAGTCAGAGAAGACTTATATCGTCAAAGCGCATTCGGAGTTCTCATGCACTGCGTCACACCTGAGGAGGGCAAGCAGATCCTGCAATATATCCACTCGGGCATCTATGGCAACCATGCTGCATCCAGAACATAAGTCGGAAAGGCTTGTAGACAAGGATTCCTCTAACCAATTGAGGTTACCGACGCTAAAATAGGGCTGCGCTGGGTAGGTTGGTTTAGACCGGCTTATTCGGTAGTAGGCCAAAGATATGAGTTCTTAAATAGCATGCCCTATTGGGTCGTCTGCTGGTCACGTTAAAATCATGATGCATGTGCTATTTTACAAGAACCGATTAAATAATCAGATACGCTTCACGCTAAGCCTATAGCCGGGTGTATACATTCGGGTATCTTGATTATTTACCAGGTATTGAGGATACATCCTTATAAGGATTGGCAGCTGGTCTCCATCAAAATTGGGGATGCAGGTATCTCTCAAATACACCTGACCATATATTGGGTTAAAATGTAAAAAGTGGTACTTGGCTTACATGCTTAGCCAAAAATTGCCCTGAGCAAAGATTCTTCCAGCTGACATGACACCGAAGAGTCTAATTTCTGGATAGTATACTATTCGGAAAAGGCTAAAAGGTTAAACATCTTTGACTTTATGTTTAATTGTTTCACAATTAAGCACAAAGTCGGGGGCTACACCTAATAGGTACGCCTATTCGGCGCACACTATTCACATTCATCTATGAAGCCCTTCATAGCCTCATTGTCAACTGACATGAAGCAGGACTCAGGAGAAGAAGCACTCGGACAAAGAGTACTCGGACAAAGAGCACTCGGGAATTCTTCACTGTGGAGGATGAGCACTCGGCATCAGCTGTGACTCAACTATGAAGATCTCAAGGGCTGCTATCGGTGGCATGGGCCCTGGGTACCTCATGAGAGGCATTTGGGCCACTTGGACAGAGGATAGGCCCAACCTTGTAATTAGGGATACAATAGGACTCGGCATACATAAACTTGTATGACAAGAGAAGGATATAGTCCTAGTCAGGAACATTGTATTCCTAGAAGGAAATCTCTTGGTCGGAGTCCGACTGGGATTCCTATTTTGTAACCTTGTCCCCCGTATATAAGGGGAGGCAGGGCGCCCCCTGAGGGCAGAAGAAAAATCTCACCAGAGAAACCTCAAAGGCAATACACCACAACTGGACGTAGGGTATTACCTCATCTCGAGGGCCTGAACCAGTATAAATCGTTCATGTTCCTTTGCAATCCATCAAGTTTAGGTTCACGAGTAGCCCCATATTATTATTGGCCGATACAAAACATCGATAATTGCAGAATTTGCTTGCCTCCTAGAGAACTCGGTGTGACGTAGTGCATAAGGACCTCATTCGATGGCCGGTGGTTGTTTGGTTGCCATATGAACGTTTGCGGGAGGTCCAGAGCCGCCACCACGCGGCAGTGTCCGACTACGGTATTGGTTATCTGAAGGTGTTGTGCTGACATTTGTCGACGCTTGATCCGTTCCGGTAGGATTTGTCTTCACTGCGTTTTGGAAGGATTGCTTCTGGGAGTTCGTTAGGACATCCAGTTCTCACTTCCAACCAGAGGAATTTAACGAACTGGAGTCCACCAATCTTGAGAGGTGATTTAGTACTTCATTTGTTGCCGGGGTAGGTGTTCAGCCTGACTGTTCACAGCAGCTGGCTTCTTCTTGACTGATGGCTCTAGTAGTTGTTCGACAAAAATCCTAGTCGGGACCACTTCTCATTTAGATCCCATGTTGGCCAATTCGTCTGGAGCCTCGTTGTATTGTCGTAATACATGAGTTATCTCCAGCCCGTCAAACTTTTTTGCAGCTTTCTGACCTCCTGACAATACGCCGCGCCGCCATAGTGGTCATCGAGACACGTCCAGTCTTTCTTGACTTGGCTGACCACGAGTTGAGAATCCCCGTGCACAACCAGTCGTTGGATGCCGAGTGATATAGCAATGCGGAGCCTGTGGATAAGTGCCTCGTACTCAGCGACATTGTGGGAAGCCAAAAAGTGAATCTGGAGGACGTACTTGAGTTTTTCGCCGGTGGGTGATGTCAACACAATGCCAGCCCACGCGCCGCCGATCCGTAGAGAACCATCGAAGTGCATCCTCCAGTACTCTAGCTTGTCCGTGTTTGTAGTCATCTGAACTTCTGTCCACTCGACCACAAAGTCGGCTAGAGCTTGAGATTTGATTGCTGTCCGTGGTTGAAAAATGATGTCAAATGCCATTAACTCGAGTGTCCATTTAGCGATTCGGCCGGTGGCCTCGTGATTGTGTAGGACGTCCTCGAGTGGATATGACGTGACAACGGTGACTTGATGCGACTGAAAATAGTGCACCAATTTCCGAACAGTGATGAGTAGGCCATATAACAGCTTTTGGACCTGAGGATACCTCATCTTGGAGTCGGCTAGGACCTCGCTAACGAAGTAGACTGGCTGTTGAATTTTCTGTATATGACCTAGCTCGGATCTCTCGACTACCAGCACCATGCTGACTACCTGAGTGGTTGCCGCCAAGTATAACATTAGCGGTTCTTGGAGCATAGGTGACGCCAACACTAGTGGTGATGTGAGAAATTTTTTAAAGTCTTCGAAGGCTTACTGGGCTTCAGGTGTCCATTGAAAACTGTTCGCCTTCTTCAGTAGTTTGAAGAAGGGCATGCCCCTTTCACCAAGTCGGGAGATGAATCAGCTGAGTGCCGCATGCACCCTGTCAGCTTTTGGACGTCCTTCTGGCTAGTTAGGGGTGCCATGTTCATGATAGCATTGATTTTCTCTGGATTGGCCACAATGCCTCGATGTGATACGATGAAGCCGAGTAGCTTTCCGGACGGTACACTGTGGGTGCCAGGGGCCCCGGGTACCTCATGACAAGCATATGGGCCACTCGGATAGAGGATGGGCCTAGCCTTGTAATTAGAGATATAGCTAGATTCGGCAGACTTCGCCTTGTATAGAAAGTGAATATAGCAGTCTAGTCGGGTACGTTATATCTCTAAGGGGAGATCTCCTAGTCGTAATCCGATGGGGACTCCTACCTTGTAACCTTGTCCCCCAGTATATAAGGGGAGGCAGGGCGCCCCATGAGGGCAGGTTGAGTTGGTTCACCAGAATCACCACCACAAATCCTCAAAGGAATAACACCACAACTGGACGTAGGGTATTACCTCACATCGAGGGCCTGAACCAGTATAAAATCTCCCTGTGTTCCTTTGCATCCACCGAGTTTCCATCCGCCGACTAGCCCCATATATTTATTGCCGGTGTAAAACATCGACAGTTGGCGCGCCAGGTAGGGGTTTCGGCGCGATCTACATCTACAAGCTCGATGGATCCAGCAACCGAAGTCGACGGCGGCAAACTCCCCCCCGGAGATACAATCGCATTCAGAAGCCTTGACTTCGTCGCCGACCAGATCGGCAATCTCACCCCGGCCGACACGGACCCGATCCAACCGGCCGAGGAACCAGCTGACTCCGCGCCAGTCGGCCCACACGACGCTGCGGCAATCTTCGACGACATCTGCGCGGCGATCTCCAATACGCCCGAGTCCAGGGACAACTCTTCCTTTCAGTGTTCGACTCGGACTCGGTTCTGAAGCCGGCCCGAGATCGGGCCGAGAAGGGAAAGAGATCGTCAACTTCCCGTTCGGACTCAGCGACGCCGCGGATATCTACAATCTACATCCGACGCGCGCAAAGGCCCGATCCTGGAGTTCGACTCGGATACGGCTCCGAGCCGCTCGAGATCGGATCTAGGGAGGTCGGAAGTTGTAATCACCCCCATCAACTATTCCGACTTACGACTCTCAGTCGGACTACGACTCCCAGTCGGATTCCGACTCCAAGTCGGATACCAGCTCGGCAGCTTCACTTCCGCCGCGAGAAATTTTCATGGCATCCAGAGGCTCTACTCCTATTCAGGAATCATGCCGACGACACGAGCCACAAGAGGAGGAGGCCTGCCGACTGCGAGAACAACAGGAGGAAGAAAGCAAGACGCCTGCACGCCCGCAACGACGATCTAGTCTACGCAAGGCTGAGCAAACCGCTCAGCAGCAAATCCTCCAAACCCGAGTCGGCGACCACGATGTCTTCGTTACTTGCCCCAACAGGAACATCGTGGCCGTGCAACCCTACTGGACACAGTCCAGCTTGGGCCTGATCATCAGGCCACCCAACGATCGCAAGGATAAAAGCCATGCTTACCGCTGCTCGCATGTCAGCAGCACCAACAGTCGGGAGATACCCTCATACCGACCAACCGGTCGGCATCCCCAATGGCAGTCTCGTTTACCTCAAAGCGACGCCGAGTGGCCGGCTCTAGTCAGCTGCACACGGAGTCACGCCAAACGTCATTCGGCAACCCAAACAACAACCGGCAACGTCAAAGTGACCGTCGGGACAACCGGGATCTCCGAGGCCAACTATATGGCGTGATCTTCGGCAGGACACCAATGCTCGGCGCCGCGAACGAGAAGGAAGATGAAGCAACGCCAACTGGAAGACGAGAACCGAGCATTTCGGCCTCCACCACGAGCGGTTTCGCCGCCGTAGTCGGGGTCGGAGTCCCTCATGAAGACGAAGGCATACCGGCCTTCACCCAGGAGCTACAACAGGTCGACTGGCCGTCGGTTTTTCAAGCCTACAAGCATCGAAAAATAACGACGGCAAGACCGATCCCGAGTCCTGGCTCACAGCATACACTCTGGCAATCCAAGCTGCTGGAGGTGACCACAAAGTCATGGCTAACTACCTCCTAGTTGCTCTAGCCGACTCAGCGAGGACATGGCTAACAGGACTTCCCAAGCAATCAATCGGCTCTTGGGGAGAACTCCGGGAACGTTTCATCACCAATTTCCAGGGAACATACGAGAGGCCATCTTCTGAGTACGACCTATATCAGTTGCGTCAAAGGAAGAACGAGTCTCTTCGTGACTTCATCAAGAGGTTTTCTGAGAAGAGGAACTCAATCCCGAAGATCAAGGACGAGGTCATCATCGCCGCCTTTCGAAAAGGAGTCAGAGACACCTCGTTCATCGACAAATTCACGCGGAAGCCTCCCAACTCTGTCAAGGCCCTATTCGACATGGCAAACAAGTACGCCGACTCGGCCCACGCTGTTGCCGAAGCCCTCGACGACAACAAGTCACCCTGACAGAAGAAGCGGGACGACACCGACGACGCGGTCCCGACTAAAGCTGGGAATCGCAAACGCAAGTCAGACGGCTCTGTTGTGGCAGTCGGTCACAACCGTCTTCGACCTTCAACAACTGAGGATTATCAGAACAACAAGTGACATGCTCGGGGGCTCACAAGCTCAAACACGAGGATGGCATCCCCACTCCCAAATACCGAACAGCTAAGTCGCTTTCTGATAAACATCTCCTCACTCGGCCTTGCTAGTGCCACAGCCGCTTACACCTAATAGGTGTATAAGCTGCGCATTTACTTTTTTTCCGTTTTTGCTCTTAAATGATTACAAAAGTACTCGAGTAGCATAAATCTCGATCCGTGAAACTCTGCTCCATGTAAGACGAACTCAAGTCACCCAAAACGCGTGCCTGGGAAAGAGCCATGAGCCAACTCCCGACGCTAGGGGGCTATGACTAGTCGGGCAGAGTGCTTAAACGTAAGGGGTCAACTACTCGAGGAAATTAATATCAAAAAGAGGAAGAACACGTATTTACATACATTGTAAAATACATTTTATTCGGGTGATTATTTTCATCATCAGATGCTACTCATCCGATATTTTTATATTGCAGGCCCAGCTCCGGATACGCGTGATAGGAACTCAGGGCTACGAGCCCATCTCCTACGCTCGGGGGCTGGACAAGTCTGCCAAAATACACTCGGGATGCTCCATGAGGGCTACTTACCGAGTACTTGCGCCAGTCGGGACGTCATCTTCCCCGACTACGCTCCATGCGAGCCAACAATCGGCCCCCGGCGCCAGTCGGGGCTGTATACCACTCGGCTAAGTAGGGTACGCCCCATGAGGGTCGCCAGCCGAATCCTACGCTAATGCTAGGTTCGGGTACCTTATTTGGTCACGGTTCTGTCAGGTTGGGTACGCCCCATGAGGGTCGCTAGCCGAATCCTATGCTAATGCAAGGTTCGGGTGCCTGGCTTGGCTATAATTCTGTTGGATAGGGTACGCCCCATGAGGGTCGCCAGCCGAACCCTCTGCTAATGCAAGGTTCGGGTACCTTGTTTGGCTTTTCCCAAGTCAGAGAAGACTTACATCGTCAAAGCACATCCGGAGTTCTCATGCACTGCGTCACACCTGAGGAGGGCAAGCAGATCTTGCAACATACTTACTCGGGTACATGTGGCAACCAGTTTGCATCCAGAACGTAAGTCGGAAAGGCTTGCGAATAAGGATTTCTCTGGCTGATTGCGGTTACCAACACCAAAAAACTCATCCTGACATGCGATGGATGATACTTCCCTAGAGCTATGCTGAGTAGGTCGGTTCAGGCCGACTTATTTGGTAACAGCCGCCAAGATATGAGTTCCTACAGTAGCATGCTCCATGTGGGCCGCCCGCAGGCTGAGTTGAAATTATAGCGCTGGTGCTACCCACAGGAACCGATGAGGTAAACAGATATGCTTCATGAAAGCCTTATTGCTGAACATATATGTTTGGGTATCTGTCTTATCCACCAGGTCTCGAGGATATATCCTCACACGGATCACAAGCTGGTCTTCATTAAAATTGGGGATGCAGGTATCTCTCTCGAGTACACCTAACCACGTAATGGATTTATTTTTCATACAGTGGTACTCGGCCTACATGCGCGGCCACCAGTTGCCATGAGCAACATTACTCCAGCCGACATGACGCTGAAGAGTCTAACTTTCGAGTAGTGCACTACTCGGGAGAGACTATAAAATTCTCATTCCTGCTGACATGATGCGGAAGAGTCTAACTTCCGAATGGGACGCCACTCGGGAAAGACTATAAACACCTTTTCCGGCTGACATGATGCCGACGAGTCTAATTTTCGAGTAGTATACTACTCGGGAAAGACTATAAACACCCCCTTTCCAGCTGACATGACGCTGAAGAGTCCCATATACGAGTAGCATCCTACTCGGCAAGACTATAAACGCACATTCCGACTGACATGAAGTCGAAGAGTCCTATATACGAGTAGTTCCCTACTCGGCAAGACTATAAATTATATTCCGGTTGACATGATACCGAAGAGTCTCATATACCAGTAGTAATCTACTCGGGAAAGACTACAAGATTAAAGATCTTTGACTTCATGTTTAATTGTTTTCACAATTAAGCACAAAGTCGGGGGCTACACCTAATAGGTGCGCCTATTTGGCGCACACTATTCCAACATCTACATCGAGACCTTCATAGCCTCGCTGCCAGCTGACATGAAGCAGGACTCGGGAGAAGCAGCACTCAGACAAAGAGTACTCGGGAGCAATGCACTCAGGAAGACTTCACCGTGGAGGATGAGCACTCGGCATCAGCTGTGACTCAACTATGAAGGTCTCGGGGGCTACTGTGGGTGCCAGGGGCCCCGGGTACCTCATGACAAGCATATGGGCCACTCGGATAGAGGATGGGCCTAGCCTTGTAATTAGAGATATAGCTAGATTCGGCAGACTTCGCCTTGTATAGAAAGGAATATACAGTCCTAGTCGGGTACGTTATATCTCTAAGGGGAGATCTCCTAGTCGTAATCCGATGGGGACTCCTACCTTGTAACCTTGTCCCCCAGTATATAAGGGGAGGCAGGGCGCCCCATGAGGGCAGGTTGAGTTGGTTCACCAGAATCACCACCACAAATCCTCAAAGGAATAACACCACAACTGGACGTAGGGTATTACCTCACATCGAGGGCCTGAACCAGTATAAAATCTCCCTGTGTTCCTTTGCAATCCACCGAGTTTCCATCCGCCGACTAGCCCCATATATTTATTGCCGGTGTAAAACATCGACATACACCGAAAGCGTACTTTTCCGGATTCAACTTCATCTTGAACCTCCAAAGGTTTTGAAAAGTTTCTTCCAAGTCAGCGATGAAGTCTTACCTGAATTTTGTCTCGATTACCACGTCATCGACATATGCCTCCACATTGCACCCGAGTTGAGTGTGTAGACACCGCTGAATTGCTCGTTGATACGTTGCTTCAGCATTTTTCAACCCGAATGGCATAGTGATGTAACAGTATGCTCCAAACAGCGTGATAAAAGAAGTCTTTAGGCAGTCCTCCTCCTTCAAGCTGATTTGGTGAAATCCCGAATAACATTTGAGAAAACTGAGAAGTTCGCACCCCGCAGTTGAATCCACCACCCGATCTATTTTGGGTAGACCAAATGGATCTTTGGGGCACGCCTTGTTTAAGTCGGTGTAGTCGATGCATATGCACCATTTACCGTTCTTCTTCTGGACTAGGACTAGGTTTGCCAACCAATCCAGGTGGTAGACCTCTTTGATGAACCCGGCTGCAAGGAGCTTGGTTATCTCCTCCCGAATAGCATCTTTGCGGTCTTGTGCGAAGCGCCATAGCCATTGTTTGACTGGCTTTGTGTCCCACTTGACATTGAGGGAATGCTCGATCACCTCCCTAGGTACACCATGCATGTCGAAAGGTTTCCAAGCAAATATATCCCTGTTCGCCTGGAGGAAGGTGACAAGCGCGTATTCCTATTTGGGGTTGAGTCCGGTCCCGACTAGAGCAGTTTTGGAGGGGCTGGAAGGGTCCAGGGGAATTTTCTTGGTATTAGAGTCCGCTAATTCCCAACTTGGCTGCTTTCTTGGCCAAAACCTGATCGTCCTCAACAGGAGTTGTAGCGGATAGCCGAATGCTGTTGCGTCCGACTATCGCTTCCTAAGATTGAGCCAGCTCGCAGCTCTTCTTGTCGCAGGTGAATGCTTGCTTGACATCGCTGCGAAAGGAGAGAACTCCGGCTGGCCCTGGCATCTTGAGCATCATGTAGGTATAATGTGGCACCGCCATGAACTTGGCTAGCACCGGCCGTCCGAGTATAGCGTGATACATTGCCTTGAAGTCGGCAACCTCGAAACAGATACTCTCTGTGCGGAAATTATCCCACATGCCAAAAGTGACTGGGAGAGTTATCTGTCCAAGTGCAGTGGAAGATAGGCTAGGGATTACCCCGTGGAAGGGCGATGTACTCGGCTGTAGCTTTGAACGAGGGATCTTCATCTCGTCCAGGGTCTTGGCGAATAGAATGTTGAGAGCGCTGCCTCCATCTATGAGAACCTTCTTCAATTTGCTGCTCCTGACGACCGGGTCCAGGACGAGTGGATAGCGTCCTAGATGAGTAACCCGATCGGGATGATCTGCGCGATCAAACGTTATTGGGGTTTCTGATGAGCGCAGGTATTGGGGGCCATCTGCTGCAGAGACCAAGTTGATTTCGCGTGCTGTAAGCTTTTGCTTCCTCCTGGACTCATATGTAGACGGCCCTCCAAAGATTTAGTTGAGCTCAGCTTGGGGATCTTGGTAATCTCCGGCTGTGCCCGAATCTGGCTTGTCTTTATCAGCGCTAGATGTTGTAGCCTGCTCGGAAACAAATTTCTTGTAACGCCCTGCTTTCAGCGAGACGTTAAACAATATTTCGCTAAAATCTACCTGTGAAAATTTCGCTTCTTGAGTGTTGTGTTGTATGTCATGCCTGGATCTCTATTTGCTTCCCCGTCCTTGATCTCGTAATCTCTCCTCTCAAAAATCCTCCACTCTAAAATAATCTTTGATCTCGACTCGCCGTCATCGAACTCTGCTCCAAAAACCCTAACGGCGAGTACCTTGATCTTCCCTCTCAGTAACCCTTGCTTCAGTACCCGTTTCGAAGATCCGAGTTCGAACCCTAAACATCTCCTTTGAATCTCCCTGTAAATACCTTTGTTTCCTCTCTCCCTTGACATCCACCTCTACTCGATGATCTACCCTAACATGCATACGCATATATGAGCATCCATATATATGTAAGTATATGAATACATGCATATATGTACCAACCCTCCTATTCAACTCCACCAACTTATGTGTATATACATACATGTGTATATATATAAATATCCCCCTCTCTCTCTATATATATACATAAAACCCTCCATAAACATACCCATATATATGTGTGTGTGTATATATATGTATCCACCCAAATACGTCTCGCCTCCATCCAAAGCCCTAGGAAATCTCCTCAAAATTTCCTTGAGTTACCCCCAAAAAAATTCAAATTAAATGTCGTAATTTGAATTTAATCCGCCCCCTTGAATCTCTCTTTGGATCCCTTGCAAAAATCCTCAGAAAAAGATCCAATTCCAAAAATACACAAATATCCTTGGTTTTCCATCCCCTAGTACTCCTTGAATTTATCGGAGTACAAATACAAATTTTGAATTCCAAAAACCCTTGAAAATACCCCAAAAACCCCTCCCAAATACCCAGAGGAAAATAAAAGGCAACACTATTTCACTGGGCTGCCCCTTCCTCCTTTTGGCCAAGCAGCCGTGGCCACACCGCGTGCTAGCCAAGCCTGGTCACAGGATCGGTGCCACGTGTTTCAGCCGCCGCCCGATCGCCCGGCTCTCTCGCTCGCTTGCCCCCACCATATGCGCGCCACGTGCACTGCCGAGCCACGAGCGTCGCCGTCGTCCTCTCATGCGTCCGCTAGCCCGCGCTCACACTCCAAACTACGCCCTTCGATGCACCGCCTCCGTGCGGGCAGCCAATCTCCACCATCGACCCAATTCCCCGAGCCGCATGAGAATCCTGCGCTGCGGCCTCGCCTCTCCTTCTCTCACCTCCATTTTTGGGCTCAAATGATTGGAGCCCGAGCGGAACCCCTAGCTCAAACTCCACCTCTATAAAACCTCCTCCGAGGTCCCGGACTTCTCCTCTTTCTTCGGGCATCTTGAGCATCGCCAGTCGCGTGTCTTCCTGAGATGCGGCCGCACTCCGTCGCCACTGTTCGATCACTCGGAGCACTACACGTCGAGCCCCGTGCTGAGGGTGCCGCCTCGCTCCAGACTCCTTCCTCCTCGCTCGGTCTCTGCTCGAACCAAGCGCAAGGAGCCCCAAACTCCTTTGCATCGTCGACCCCACTCCCGAGCTCCGCCGCTCCTTCAATCCTGCGCCGTCGGTGAGCCCCGTTGAATCCTTCACATCAACTACCTCTGGAATGATCCTCCGGCATATCTCTCTCCTCCTCCTTAGCCCCTTTGGCCCTCCCTTCCTCCCTCTCGCCATGGCCGCGGCCCTTTTTCCCTCTTCTCTCCCCACCACCTCAACACCTCATTGCCGGCCGAACCCCATCCTCGGCAATGCCATCCGAGCCGCTCCGAAGTTTTGCATCGGTTTCCTCCTTTCAATGGCGCCGCCGCTCGGAGTTCCTCGCCACCGTTCGCCGGCAAGGTCTCACCGCCATAAGCCGTTCCATCACCGTGGTCTCCCTCTCTCGGGGACGGGTGGGAAAGAAGACCCCGTGGTCCTCCACCCCCGTGCTAGCCCGACGCAAGCGGGTCCCACATGTGCCGACGCAGCGCCTCGCCATTCCGCCCCGGCGCTCAGTCCATACACCTTCACATGCCGACATGTGGGCCCAAGCGCTTTGATTCACCACGAACTGAACCCATGCAACCCCTTGACTCCCTGACACGTGGGCCACCGCCTAATCTCCTCGGCCCACAGACGCGGCCCACCTACCCCTCCCTCACTGGCAGTTGGCCCCGAGTTGCTAATGGGCCCCCAGTGTCAATGACGCTATGAATATTCCCGAGAATATTCCCCTCTATAATTTCAAATAAATCCTTTCCAGTTATTCCAAAATCAATTTAATCTTCGAGAAATCATATCTTTTAATCCGTGACTCCGATTAACTCCGTTCCAGTTCCAGTAATTTTCTAAAAATGAGATATATTTAATAGCACTATTATTAGCACTAAATAGGATCTTTTTACTGGTCTTTGTGTAGATTTTTGTCTGTTTGCGCATAGTAACGGTCGCTGGAAAATTTTGTTTTGGAGCGGATTTCTCGACAATTCCTCGACAACTCATGAAGACCAAGAGCAAGGCAAGTCACCTTTGATCATCTCGAACCCATAATTTCATACCAGGTATTTTATTTGGCAAATCGCATACACTAGGTTACACTGTTATGATTTCTCGGCTGTGGTCGCAAGACGACCGATGGGCCGTCAACCCATTTGCTGCATGACTTCCTTGATTGATTGTGATTCCCTTAAACATCCTTGTCAGCTCCCTTGATAGATCCCGGTATCTGTGTCGACGGGCATGGTATCGGTGATCGTCTATCAAATTTAAAAATATCTACGATGGGTAAAATTTGTGTTTACGAAACTTTGGAAAAACCTGACACCTGGGTCGGTGCCTTGAAAATAAAATGGTTTGAGAAAACCGCGGTACGGGGATCGTGCTATGCAGGATGAATCTCCCATACTGCAGCTAAGGACTGATTCCTCTGGAATTTCATCTGAACATATAACAGTACAACTACATGGGTGATATGGGATAACTCCTGGCTGAGTAACTGGCCTCCTAGGGACGCCTTGCGTGCCATTGGACTGTGGATCGTGCGGGAGGGCATTGGGGGTGCCTCCTGGGTTCCTGGCACCGCATGGTCTCGGACCTACCTTGTTGTTGGTCTGAGGACCCCTCCAGTTGGCATGGGGTAACCTGGGAGGGTTTAGGAAATGCCTTGTCATGAAAACCTCTATGTCACCACATCGTACCCAATGCGTGTGATCTGGTGAATAAAGTGAGTCGCGTCGTGTGGGTAAAGTGTACCCCCTCTGCAGAGGTCTAAACTGTTTGAACAGCCGTGCCCAAGGTCATGGATGGATGTGAGGTAATTCCTTAGCGTAGTTTTGTTTGACAACTGCTTGTGAAATGATGTTTGCGGATTAGGAATCCGATTTTGGACAATGATGTGAAGTGTCAAGGATAGCAGGGTTGTGGGCCCGATGGGGTTGGATCAGCTGATAGCGCTGGATCCTAGAGGCCAACTCTTGAGAGTTGCACCGATTCAAAGATTGATACAACTCACTCCGATCAGGCGAGACTCACCTCGCCCTGATTGTTGAGAAGCACACACCAGCAAATTTTAAAAAGATTTAAACAAAGCAGATTGCAAAATAACCAGCCTCTATTTGAAGCTTGCAACAACCACCTAAGTTCCCCTGGCTTGCTGAGTACGTAAGTACTCACCCTTGCTCTATATATATATAATTCTCCGTCGGGAGCTAGATGCTAGAGTTGCTGAGAAGAGAAGATTAGGGTTTCGTCCTGTTCCCAGCCGTTGCCTGTGTGTTGAGACTTAGTCCGCTGTTCTGCTACTGCCACTGCCTCTGTGTTGTTTGTTGCTGTCTCCAGCTTGCTCCAAAGCTGCAACGTAAGTTAAGGTATATGTCTATTATTTATTTATTTATCTAAGGTTCTGCAATGATGCATGTCTGCTTGCCATGGATACCAGCGCTGTGTCCTAGGACTGGTATCGGTATCGCAGTTCCACGGGAAGGCAGTTCATGCTGTTTTCCTGCGGCACGCCCTATTTGGTGCCGTTGTACGGTGGTGCCAGATCAGGGTTGCCGAGTGGTGTCTGGTGTGACTCCGTCTGCGGCTGACTGGAGCAGGCCACTTGGCGTCGTATTGAGGTGGATGAGACTGCCGTTGGGGAAGCCGACCGGTTGGTCGGTATGAGGGTATCGCCCGATTGCTAGTGCTGCAGACATGTAGCAGCGGTAATCTTGGCTTTTATCCTAGCTATAGTCGGGGTGGCCAGGTGATCAGGCACAAATTGGAGCATGTCAAGCAGAGTTGCAGTAGCTACGACGTTCTGCTGAGGCGTAACGAAGACGTCGTGGTCGCCGACTCGGGTCTGGAGGATTTATTGCTGAGCAGTCCACCCAGCCCTACACAGATCGTTGTTGCGGGTGTGCAGGCGTCTTGCTTCTTCCTCCTGTTGTTCTCGTAGTCGGCGGGCCTCCTCCTCTTGTTGCTCGCGTAGTCGGCGGGCCTCCTGAGTAGGAGTAGTGCCTTTGGACGCCATGAAGACTTCGCGTGGTGAAGAGATGATTGCTGAACTGTTGTCCGACTTTGTGGAGGCCATGGGCCCCGGGTACCCCATCACAAGCATATGGGCCACTCGGATAGAGGATGGGCCTAGCCTTGTAATTAGAGATATAGTAGCCACCGACAGACTTTGTTTTGTACAATAAGGAATACACAGTCCTAGTCGGGTAAATTGTATCTCTAAGAGGAGTCCCTTGGCCGTATCTAGTTGGGACTCTTACCTTGTACCCTAGTCCCCCAATATATAAGGGGAGGCAGGGCGCCCCCTGAGGGCAGAGAAGATGATAGATCACCACAAATGCTCAAAGGAATAACACCACAACTGGACATAGGGTATTACCTCACATTGAGGGCCTGAACGAGTATAAATCTCCCGTGTTCCTTTACAATCCACCGAGTTTTCATCCGTCGGGTAGCCCCATATTCATATTGCCTGTGTAAAACATCGATAGTTGGCACACCAGGTAGGGGCTCCAGCGAGTTTTACATCTACAAGCTCGATGGATCCAGCAACCAGAGTCGATGGCGGAAAAATTTTCCCCTGGAGACACAATGACGTTCGGAAGCCTCGATTTTGTTACCGACATGTTCGACAATCTCACCTTGGCCGACGCAGATCCAATCCAACTAGCCGAGGAACCAACCGACTCCACGCCAGTCGGCCCACAAGACGCTATAGCCACCCTCATCGATTTGCTGCGGCGATCTACCACCCTGCCGGGTCTCGGGACAACTCTCTCTTTCGGCGTCTGACTCGCGCTTGGCCTTGAGCTGGCCCGGGTCGGGCTAGGATGGGGAGAGTCGTCAATCTCCCTTGCAGACCCGGCAACGCCGTGGATCTACGTCCCACGCGGCTGACCCGATCCTCCAGGCTTTAGTTTGGACGTGGCTCCGAGCCACTCCAGATTGGATCTAGGGAGGTCAGAGTCGTCCTTACTCCGATCAATTACTCGGATTCCGACTCCAAGTCGGACAACGCTTCGGACACTGGTTTGGACACTAGTCTGGCGAGTTTCCTTCTGCCTCGCGAGATCTTCATGGCTTCAACCCCTCCTCCAGAGGCACGCCGACTACAAGAGGAGCAACAAGAGGAGGCACGCCGACTACGGCAACAAGAGGAGGCCGACCGAGAAGCTCGCAACGATGAGCTATGCAAGGCTGGGTGAACCGCTCAGCAACAGATCCTCCAGACTAGAGTCGGCGACCATGACATCTTCGTCACGCCACAACAAAACGTCGTGGCCGCTGCAACCTTGCTGGATACACTCCAGCTCGGGCCTGACCACCAGGCCACCCCAACGATTGCCAAGATTAAAGCCATGATCACAGCTGCCACATGTCAGCAGCACCAGCAGTCGGGCGAAACACTTATACCGACCAATCGGTCGGGTTCTCCAGCAGCAATTTCGTCCACATCAGCGTGACACTAGGCGGCCGGCTCAAGTCAGCCACACGAGGGGTCGCGGCAAACATCACTCGGCAACACCAACAACAACAATCGGCGGCATCATCCAAACGATCGTCGGTTCAACCAGGACCTTCGAGTTCGTCTACAACGCGACCTCCGACAAGACATTAACGCCAGGCGCCATCAACGCAAAGAGGACGAGCACCGCCGACTGGAGGACGAGCATGAGCACTTCGGCCTCCACCACGAGCGGTTCAACCGCCGCGATCAGAACCGGAGCCCTCACGAAGACGAAGGCGTTCCAGCTTTCACCCACGAGCTACAGGACGTCGACTGGCCGTCGGGCTTCAAGCCTATGGGGATCGAGAAATACGACGGCAAAACCAACCCCGAATCCTGGCTTACTGTATATACACCGGCAATCCGAGCTACTGGAGGTGACCATAAAGCCATGGCTAACTACCTCCCAGTCGCCTTGGCCGACTCAACGAGGACATGGCTAACAGGGCTCCCGAGGCGGTCGATCGGTTCCTAGGGACAACTCAGGGAGCCATTCATCGCTAACTTCTAGGGGACCTACGAGAGACCGTCTTCCGAGCATGATTTATATCAACTGCACCAGAGGAAGAATGAGTCTCTGTGCGAATTTATCAAGAGGTTCTCCGAAAAGTGCAATCAAATCCCAATGATCAAGGACGAGGTCATCATCGCCGCCTTCCGCAAGGGAGTAAAGGACGCCCTGTTCATCGCAAAATTCACTCGGAAGCCTCCAGCCACTGTCAGGGCTCTCTTCGATATGGCAAACAAATACGCCGACTCGGCTGAGGCAGTCGCAGAGGCCCTCGATGAGAAGAAAGAGCCCCGACAAAAAGACCAAAAGGCAAAAGCTGACAACGAGCCATCGCAGAACAAGTCCGGCAACCACAAGCGGAAGTCAGACAACGAGGTGGCTAATATGGAGCGCACTCAGTCGCGGCCCCCAAGGAACAATGAATACCAAAAGGTTATGAACAGGCCTTGCCCCTTCCATCCCAAGAGCAAGCACACGGCCAAGGATTGCTTCAGGCTCAAGAAGTTTGCCTCTGAGCAGACTTCATCATCTGGCGCCGACAAGGAAAAAGACAAGCCAGACTCTGGCCCGGCCGATGATTTTCAAGATCCCCAGGCCGAGCTCAACCACATCTTCAGAGGGCCGTCCACGTACGAATCCAAACGGAAGCAAAAGCTAACAGCACGCGACATCAACGCGGACTCTACAACAGACGCCCCCCAATATTTGTGTTGGTTAGAAACACCCATCACATTCGACCACGCAGATCTCCCCGATCGAGACTCACACCCGGGGCGCTACCCACTCGTCCTAGACCCGGTCGTCAAGAATATCAAGCTAAAGAAGGCCCTCATAGATGGAGGCAGCGCGCTCAATATCCTCTTCACCAAGACCCTGGATGAGATGAAAATCCCTCGTTCAGAACTACGGCCGAGTACTGCGCCCTTCCACGGGATAATTCCCGGCCTGTCTTCAACACCCCTCAAGCAGATAACCTTGCCGGTCACTTTCAGCATGCGGGATAACTTCCGCACAGAAAACATCTGCTTCAAGGTCATCGACTTCGAAACCGCGTACCACGCGATACTCGGACGACCGGCGCTCGCCAAATTCATGGCGATACCGCACTATACCTACATGGTGCTCAAAATGCCCGAGCCAGCAGGAGTCCTCTCCCTCCGCAGCGACGTCAAGCAAGCCTTCACCTGCGACAAGGAGAGCTGTGAGTTGGCTCAATCACAAGAGGCAGCAGTCGGACGCAACAGCATTCAGCAAGCCGCCATAACCGAAGTCGAGGATGATCAAGTTCCGGCCTAAAAAGCAGCGAAGCAGGGAATTTCAGCGGACTCTGACACGAAGAAGATCCCCCTGGACCCTTCCGACCCCTCCAAGACTGCTCTAGTCGGGACCGGACTCGACCCCAAATAGGAAGACGCGCTCGTCACCTTCCTCCAAGCCAACAAGGATATCTTTGCGTGGAAACCGTCCGACATGCCAGGCATACCAAGGGAGGTGATCGAGCAAGCCCTCAATGTCAAGACAGATGCCAAGCCAGTCAAGCAACGGTTACGGTGCTTCGCCCAAGACCGTAAAGATACTAGTAAAGATACTATCCGGGAGGAGATAACCAAGCTTCTGGCAGCCGGGTTCATCAAAGAGGTCTATCACCCGGATTGGCTAGCAAACCCAGTCCTGGTTCAGAAGAAAAAGGGTAAATGGCGCTTGTGCGTCGACTACACCGATCTCAACAAGGCATGCCCCAAGGATCCATTTGGTCTACCCAGAATAGATCAGGTGGTGGATTCAACCGCACGGTGCGAACTTCTCAGCTTTCTCGTCTATTACTCAGGATACCACCAAATCAGCCTCAAGAAGGAGGACTGCCTAAAGACGTCTTTTATCACGCTGTTTGGAGTGTACTGCTACATCACTATGCCGTTCAGTTTGAAAAATGCTGGAGCAATGTATCAACGGGCCATTCAGCGGTGTCTACACACTTAGATCAGGCGCAACGTGGAGGCCAACGTCGACGACGTGGTGATCAAGACCAAGTCCAAGAAAGACCTCATCACTGACCTGGAAGAAACCTTCCAAAATCTTCGAAGATTCAAGATGAAGTTGAACCCGGAAAAGTGCGCCTTCGATGTGCCATCTAGAAAGCTACTCGGCTTCATCGTCTCGCATCGCGGCATCGAGGACAACCCGGAGAAAGTCCACGCAATCATGAACATGGCACCCCCGACTAGCCAGAAGGATGTCCAGAAGCTGACAGGCTGCATGGCGGCACTAAGCCGGTTTATTTCCCGACTAGGTGAGAGTATTTGTTTCAAGGTTGCCGACTTTGAGACAGCGTATCACGCTATACTCGGACAGCCGGCGCTAGCCAAGTTCATGCCGGTGCCACATTATACCTACATGATGCTCAAAATGCCAGGGCCAGCCGGAGTTCTCTCCTTTCACAGCGATGCCAAGCAAGCCTTTACCTGCGACAAGGAGAGCTGCCACCTGGCTCAATCTCAGGAAGCGGCAGTCGGACGCAACAGCATTCGGCTATCCGCTACAACTCCTGTTGAGGATGATCAGGTTCCAGCCAAGAAAGCAGCCAAGTCAGGAATTTCAGCGGACTCTGAAACCAAGAAGATTCCCCTAGACCCTTCTGACCCCTCCAAAACAACTCTAGTCAGGACCGGACTCGACCCCAAATAGGAATACGCGCTCGTCACCTTCCTCTAGGCAAACAGGGATATATTTGCTTGGAAACCTTCCAACATGCCTGGTGTACCTAGGGAGGTGATCGAGCATTCCCTCAATGTCAAGCCGGATGCCAAGCCAGTCAAACAATGGCTACAGCTTCATCGTATCGCATCGAGGCATTGAGGCCAATCTAGAGAAAATCAACGCTATCATGAGCATGGCACCCCCAACTAGCCAGAAGGACGTCCAAAAGCTGACAGGGTGCATGGCGGCACTCAGCTGATTCATCTCCCGACTTGGTGAAAGGGGCATGCCCTCCTTCAAACTACTAAAGAAGGTGGACAGTTTTCAATGGACACCCGAAGCTCAGCAAGCCTTCGAAGACTTCAAAAAATTTCTCACATCACCACCAGTGTTGGCGTCACCTATGCCCCAAGAACCGCTAATGTTATACTTGTTGGCAACCACTCAGGTAGTCAGCATGGTGATGGTAGTCGAGAGATCTAAGCCAGGTCATATACAGAAAATTCAACGGCCAGTCTACTTCGTCAGCAAGGTCCTAGCCGACTCCAAGATGAGGTGTCCTTAGGTCCAGAAGATGTTACATGGCCTACTCATCACTGTCCGAAAATTAGTGCACTATTTTCAGTCGCATCAAGTCACCGTTGTCACATCATATCCACTCAAGGATGTCTTACACAATCGCGAGGCCACTGGCCGAATCGCTAAATGGGCACTCGAGTTAATGGTGTTTGACATCATTTTTCAACCACAGACAGCAATCAAATCTCAAGCTCTAGCCGACTTTGTGGCTGAGTGGACGGAAGTTCAGACGACTACAAACACGGACAAGCTAGAGTACTGGACGATGTACTTCGACGGTTCTCTATGGATCGGCGGCGCGGGGGCTAGCGTTGTGTTGATGTCACCCACCAGTGAAAAACTCAAGTACATCCTCTAGATTCACTTTCCGTCTTCCCACAATGTCGCCGAGTACGAGGCACTTATCCACGGGCTCCGCATTGCCATATCACTCGGCATCCGAGGACTGGTTGTGCACGGGGATTCTCAACTCGTGGTCAACCAAGTCATGAAAGACTGAATGTGTCTCGACGACACTATGGCGGCGTATTGTCAGGAGGTCAGAAAGCTGGAAAACAAGTTCGACGGGCTGGAGATAACTCATGTATTACAACAATACAACGAGGCTGCAGACGAATTGGCCAACATGTGATCTAAACGAGAAGTGGTCCCAACTGGGATTTTTGTCGAACAACTACTGGAGGCATCAGTCAAGAAGAAGCCAGTGCTTGAACAGTCGGGGGCTGAACCTACCCCGGCAACAAATGAAATACTAATCACCTCTCAAGATTGGCGGACTCCAGTTCTCAAATTCCTCTTCGATGATGAACTCCCAGAAGAATGCAGTGAACCCGAACGGATCAAGCGTCGAAGCAAATATTTCATTGTAGTCGGAAGGACCTGTACCACAGAAGCGCATCCGGGGTCCTTATGCGCTGTGTCACACCCGAGGAGGGGAAGCAGATTCTGCCATCAATCCACTCGGGTATCTATGGCAACCATGCCGCATCTAGGATGTTAGTCAAAAAGCTTATAGACATGGGTTTTTCTGGCCGACTGCAGTAACACATGCTAAAGATATAGTTCGCACATGCGAGGGATGCCAATTCTATGCAAGACCAACAAATCTTCTAGCTCAAAAACTTCAAACAATTCCAATCTCTTGGCCCTTTGCAGTTTGAGGGCTCGACATGGTCGGGCCGCTCAAAAAAGTGCCGGGAAGGTTCACACACTTGTTTGTCACAGTGGATAAATTCACAAAGTGGATTGAGGCAAAACCCATTGCAACCATAACAGTGGCACAAGCAAAGGACTTCATCATGAGTATTTTATACCGATTTGGGGTTCCTAACCTCATTATAACGGACAACGGTACTCAGTTCACGGGCGGCATATTTCAAAATTTCTGTGACAATTTTGGCATCAAGATCTATTATGCTTCTGTGGCATAGCCACGAAGCAATGGGCAGGTTGAGCATGCTAATGGCATGGTCTTACAAGGTATCAAGGCTAGGATGTTCGACCAACTATAACCATATGCAGGGCGGTGGGTACAAGAACTCCCATCCGTTCTCTGGTCTCTACGAACCACAATTAGTCGGGCAATAGGACAATCCCCTTTCTTCCTAGTCTATGGTGCTGAGGCTATGTTACCAACCGAGTTAGAGTTCGGCTCTCCACGAGTTCGGGCCCACTCAAAAGATAAATCAAACAAAACCCGATTGGTCAAACTCAATTAGTTGGAAGAAGCGAGGGATATCGCAACTATCCATTCGGCAAGGTATCTTCAAAGCCTACGTCGTTATCACAGTTGAAATGTCTGTGGTCGCGCCTTTTTGGTGGGAGATCTCGTCATGAGAAAAATACAAACCACCAAAGACAGGCATAAACTATCCCCTTTGTGGGAAGGGTCGTTCATTATCGCTGAGGTTACTCGGCTAGGCGCCTACCGACTGAAGACCGAAGACGGTGCCCTTGTCAGCAACTCATGGAATATAGAACAACTACGTCCTTTCTATACCTGAGTTTTGTATTCCCTATATATATGTACAAAGTCTTTCTCTGACTCACTACATCGCTTGTTTCAACCGAGTAGTGAGTCGGGGGTTACATGTATTATGTGCCTTGTTAATATAATACGAGCTTGTTTTGTTTTAGTTGTAAGTTTTTTACAATGATTATGCTATGTTTGCCCGAGTACAGCTTTTAGAAGTGAACGTTTTTTTTAAATTCCTATCGATCTACTCGGCGCAGACTACATAGTCGGGTGATGCTAATGGCAACTAAGAATAACAAGTACTCGGCAACATTTACAAGGATTATATACATGCTTTCATCAAAAGTTATATATACATCCCAACTGCATAATCGCATGTTTTCTACATACCCAGGTCTCTTGCCGATCCTCTGAGTGGTCTCACCTGGCTGATCAACTCCAGTCAAGTGCTTCTTCAGTGTTTGTCTCTTCGACAAAAAACCCCTCACCAATGCCTCAATTCTACCCTTGGATAAGATCGATTCGGTCATAGCAAGGTTTGGGGGCAACACCAACACGACCACACTCATCGAGTTACTTTTCAAGATGCCCAGTGCTCGCTAAGGCGTGCCTGCACCTGGGAACTGTACTGGATTTTGTTTACCAACATGTGAGCTTTCCATAATGTCAAGAGCCCTCACAGATTCTACAAGAATCTCCCGTACTCCTGACAACCTTGATTCTCCTCTGCAAAGCGTGAATTGGTCTGGCATGGGCTTTCGAAAGCTGTTCAGATTCATCGACAAGTATACGTTTAGCAAACAAGCCAGTCAGCAAGTAACAAGAAGACGGTCTTAAGGGGTACTGTCAGGAAGAGGCTTACGTGCATAGTCAGCCTCCACTTTGGCTATTGGCCTTCTCTTATAGTTCGCTTTGGCCTTTTCATCTTCCTTAGCTCAATCTCTTGTTGTTCTTCTCCTCTACCTTGGGTCTTCAACTTGTTTTGAGGGCTGCAAATCAAATAGTCAAGGACTCGAGATTAGCAGTCAGGAACCAAAAAAGGCAAGTCTGGGAATCAACACAGCTAGAGAAATTATTACTCGGATTGACCAAGAAAGATAATGCCAGTAAACTTACTTCTGGATCTTCATCGGCTATGAGCCCACTTCTCATCCCTAAGCTTGATCCACAGCTCCCCTTAGCAAGTTTCCTTCTCCCAGCGAGTCCGTTCAGGTCTATTCTTGCAGCCTAGAGCTAATCAGTGTTTGAAGATGGGGTGAGGTGGGTCAGGTCCGTGTTTACTTTTCGAGCGGTGACTATTTCTAGCTCAGAGAAACTAGAGCAAGAACAAGTAATGGTGGGAGTACCAGATTAAGGAGAACGTCGAGAATCCAACTTAGCATAGGCAAAAAGATTATTTGCTACACACCTGAACTCCCTAGACGCGGCGATTGCAGCAGAAGAGAACTTTTCACGCTCCCTTGCGGCGGCTTGTTCATCATGCTCATAGCTCTCCGTGACTCCTTCAGAGGATACCCAATGGAATGTTATCTGGGTACCATCTATGGAAAGTCACGAGAGGGGCTTCAAGTCGGGGGATGTCCACTTCATCAAAAGACGACGACGATATAAGTGGCGATGGGGTCCTAGCCCTAGACTCGGTGGCTACTGGGGCTTCAGCGACTTGCTCGAGGGCTGGGGTAGCAGCTTCAGCACTTTCCCCCTTGGTCAGCAGGCACTATTGGTCCTGCTGTCAGGATTGCTTCAACCTCTATAGCTAGGGGCAGCCCTCTGGCTTGCAGACAAACTTGTTGGTGCTGGCTCAGCTGAGGATGGCTCGATAACAGGAGCAATTGGCGCAGTCCCCTTAGGATCAATATTAACTCGCTTCCTGCACAATAAGTCAAGTATCAAGATACTATCACATCATTCAAGACTCTTGGAAGATTGGAGATCGCTTACCTCTTGGAAATTCTTGAACCTCCACGAGGAGCTCCAGAAGATATTGGCGGCACACTGGAGAGCTGCTGGCTGCCGGCCAGTTCGGCGCGGCAGTCCGGCGAAGGCGCTTTTGCCTCCAGTTGGCCCTGTTTCTGGCACAGCCATTGATCATGGGGTTACGTCGAATGCTACTCAGCGACCGCCCTTAGCTCGGCCGAATGTTCCCCTGATTTGTACTCCTCACGAATTACATTTTAAAGGATGCGCTTGCTAGGCCAATGGTGTCTGCGCACTTGCAGAGCTCCCGCGATTGCTAGGACCTTTGAACTCGGAAGAAGAGCAAAGCCTCGGCGGGCCCACTTGGTGGCCTGGGAACTAAACTGGTAGGGTCTTTAATCCTCAGACTCCCCGGCGCTGCGCTTGCTCTGATAATCTTGACGTTCCTTACTTTTGCGATCTTTGGACTATTCGGATCATCAAATAGGGTTTCTTCCCAATCTCTTTGGAGCTAGGCTGAGAAGCAGAAGGGCTAGCTTGGCCTCTTTTCGTTTTGGGTAGCCGACAAGGTTTGGGAGTCATCGTCAAATTCTCACAATCCTGGCAAATGTTTCACACATACATCATGCATTGGAGGATTGATTCCAGACAAATGTCCCCAGATTCATCACCAATGAATAGCAATGGGCAAAAATTAGCTTTTCAAGATTACCTATGGCCGAGGCCTTTTCTGGCTGTAAGCTGCAAGGGCGCGCTCGGCGTCTTCAGTTTCCACAACCCTGTTAACAAAAAAGCCGAGCAGGGTGTCGGTCACCTTGTTATGCACACTCAATCTGGGTATTCTCGGCTGGATCATCTTGCCCACCGGTATCCCAGCCAAAATGGCTTCTCAACTTCAGTGGCCTAGTGCGGCGGTTCAGGAAACACCTCGCCACCTAGGGACCAGTTAATCCTGAGCTCTTCAGTTGATCGATCTTCTCTATCAGTTGGTATATCTGGCCCATCTCTTCGTAGTTTGGCATGGAAGACCAGCTGGACAGGACCACCGGAGAAGAGCAGTGAAAGGGGCTAGAGAAGGTCGAGATCGAACAATTAGAACAATTCTCTATGCAGCCTTGAGGGAGGTTTGTTCAAAGGAACAGAGAGATAAATCTTTTTCATTTGTTCCTGAGTTGGAGACCGGCCCCACCAATCACTTGGACTTTATTTCTGGACGGCTGGGGCTTGATGTGGAATAAATACCGGAAAAGGTTGAAATGGGGCTTAAACCCCAGAAAACATTCACACAAAGTGGCGAAGATGGAGATTTGTAGAATGGAGTTGGGGTTCAGATTCACCAGCTCTAGTTGGTAGAAGGATAGAAGTTGGCAGAAGAAATCCGAAGAGCGAAGGACGAGACCATGGTGGAAAAAAGAGGTGAAGGCGACAGTCTCACCAAATCGGGGTGCTAGAATAGATTCCCCTTCGGCGGTGCGCCAATGAATGACTTCTCGCTGCTGTAGCATCAGTTGCTCCTCCAGATACTTCAGCTTTGTCAAGCCGTAGTCCGAGACCGGCCAAGCCTCCGCGGACACCTCAGGGATCTCGAGCGAAGCTCTCGGCATGTTGGTATTTTACAACTATCTAGAGTGAGAAAATTGGGGGAAATGCTTTTGAAGGCTTGGGATGGATGCGGCGGGGCGGAATCACTTGAGTTTTGCACGGCAGACGCCGGCTATGGCAAACATTAGCAAGACACAATGAAAAAGTTTCGGCGCGAAAGCTGGAAGGCGAAACGATTGGCGGATTAGGGAAAAGATCTGAGGAATCTTTTCTCTCTCCCCACGCTTTTATAGAGCCTGTGCTGATAAATGGGCTTGGGCCGGCTAATTCGGCACTAGGCCACAAGATATGAGTTTCTAAATAGCATGCTCTATAGAGCCAACTACTGGCTGTGTTTTAAAATCATAGTACAATTATGCTATTCACAGAAAATCCGATTAAATAATCAGATATGCTTCATGATAGCCTAATTGCTAGACACATGTTTAGATATCTGCATTATTTGCCAGGTATTGAACATACATCCCTCATTGCTAGACACATGTTTAGATATCTGCATTATTTGCCAGGTATTGAACATACATCCTTACAAGGATCGACAGCTGGTCTCCATTAAAATTGGAGATGTCAGGGTATCTCTCAAGTAACCACCGACACATTGGGTTAAAATCCAAGAAGTGGTACTCGGCTTACATGCTTAGCCACCAATTGCCATGAGCAAATATTATTCTAGCTGACATGATGCTGAAGAGTCTACATACCGAGTAGTATACTACTCGGGAAAGACTACAAGGTTAAAGATCTTTGACTTTATATTTAATTGTTTCATAATGAAGTACAAAGTTGGGGGCTACACCTAATTTAGGTGTACGCCTATTCGGTGACAAAATACACTATTCATATTTTTCTATGAAGCCCTTTCATACCCTCGTTGCAGCTAACATGAAGCAGAGAATCGGAAGAAGAAGCATTGGGGACAAAGAGTACTCAGGAGCAATGCAACCAGCTCGACAGGAAATTCTTCACTGTGAAGGTGATTATAGTAACACTTGGCATCAGCTGTGACTCAACTATGAAGGTCTTAGGGGCTGCTGTTGGTGCATGGGCTCTTTTTCCGGGTATCTCATGAGAAGCATTTAGACACTCGGCATAGAGATAGGCCAACTTGTAATTAGAGATACAATAGGACTCATCATACATAACCTTGTACAAAAAGGTTAGGATATACTCCTAGTCGGAAACGTTGTATTCCTAGAAGGAAATCCCTTGGTCAGAATCCGACTGGGAGTCCTACTCTATAACCCTGTCCCCCGGTATATAAGGGAAGGTAGGGCGCCCCCTGAGGGCATCTTAGCGAAAATCTCACCAGAGAAAACCTCTCAAAGGCAATACACCCAACTGGACGTAGGGTATACCTCATCTCGAGGGCCTGAACCAGTATAAATATCGTTTATGTTCCTTTGCAATCCATCAAGTTAGGCGTCTCACGAGTAGCCCCATTATTAATTGCCGATACAAACACAGCAAAATCGACACTCGATTCCTGGATGGGCACTGAGATTTGACTCAAGGGCTACAGCAAGAAAACATTCAAGACTCAATAATGCAGGAAGATTTACTCAAGTTCACTCGGGCAAAAAGGAATCTTACTTCTGATTGTCCTAGTTTGAGCCTAGTTTTCATCCCTGAGCTTGTCCACTAACCCCCTCAGCCACTCCTCCCTCTCCTTGCTGGATCTCTCCAGGTTTTCTTTGGCAGTCCAGAGCTGTTGGAGTTGAGTAAGCTGAGCTGCGAGTTTGGCCAGAACTTTGCCCATCTTCTCTGATCGATCGACCACCTTCTACTCAAGAAGTATCGAAGTCGAGCAAAACAAACAACGAGGATGCAAAACTCTGAGGAATTGCCAATCAGCAAACACAACAAGTTTGACCGTGTACCTGGATCCCCCTCAACGCAGCAATGCTGACATAAATCAGGTTCACTCTTTCTCTCTCGGGCCGCTTGCTCGTTGTGCTTGAAGCTTTCAGCTTCCCCCTCTAGAGTAACCTAGTAAAATGTCCGGGGGAAGACTGGCGGGGAAGCCTTGAACCTGGGAAGATAGTCTTCACCAAAAGAAGATGATAGCGGAGGTGATGGAGTCCTGGACCTTGGCTCAATTGGCGGCACGGCTTCCTGGACGAGCTCAGGGACTGGGGCTTCAACCGCGACGTCCTGGCTGGCTGGTGCTTGTGGCTCAGCTGATGGGATTACCTCAGCATCAGGGGCTAGGGTGATCTCTAGCTCAGCCTGTGGCGTGGCTGTTTTGGGCTCAGCTAGGGCAAGATCTGCCACGGGAGTTGGTGGCGCTGCCCCCTTGGGGTCAGCATCACTCGGCTTCCTGCAGAAAACATACAACCTTCAAGATATTGCAAGAATGTTCAAGTCTCTTTGAAGATTGAAGATTTTCATACCTCTTGGAAGTTTTAAATTTCCACCCCTGTGCGCTGGGGTGGGGAAGTAGGCGAGGGCTGATAGCCTACTCAACGGTGGAGAACTGCCGACTGTCGGGCTCATCGACGTGGCAGTCGGCAGGGATGAGCTTGGCCTAGTCGGTGTTGTGCCGGATGCGGCCGACTGGGGGGCGGCGGCACTCGGCGGTGCTGTCACTCGGTGGTGCTATCCTGGGGCTGGAAGGCCTGGGGGCGGTGCTGCTGGTGTCCTTGATTCTCAGGCTCCCATGTGCCTTACTTGGCACATCCTTCTTTTTGCCCTAGTTAGTTGCTGGTCTTTTCCCAACCCTTTTTGGGCTGGGTTGGGCGGCTGAAGGGCTAGCTGGGCGTTTCCTGGATCCCATAGCCGACTGGTCTTGGGAATCATAATCAAATTCTTTGCAGTCCTGCAAATGTTTGGATATTATCTATTACTCACTACAGAGCTGGACAATATTCATGGCATTCATCACAAATGGATATCAAGTTAACAGCAACATAGCATGTTATCTTTGGCCAGGGTCTGCCCTTGCAATAGGGCTTAGGGGTTCGTTCCTCGTCTTCAGTCTCCACAACTCCATTGACAAAGAAGCCCAATAAGGTGTCAGTGACCTTGTTCTTGTCAACGAAATCGGGATATTCCCAGCTCGGATCGTTCTTGCCCTGGTAGTCAAATCCGAAATGACTCCTGTCCTTCAGTGGTCGAGTTCGGCGATTCAGAAAACACCTTGCCACCCAGGGACCAGTCAACCCTTTCCCCTTCAGCAGATCAATCTTTTCCAGCAGCTGGTAGACCTGCCCCATCTCCTCGTGCGATAGTTCAAAGGACCAGCTCTCCAGGACAGTTGGAGGATTGCCTGTGAAAGGGGAGAGAGAGGGTTCCATATTCAAGTAGTATAACCACTCTCGGTGCCACCCCTTCAGAGAAGTTTTTTGGGGGACATTGAGGTAGCCCCTCTTCATCTCATTCCTGAGCTAAAGGCCTCCCCCCCCCCCCCGATGGTTTGGATTTTGGATTTGGATGGCTGGGGCTTAATATGGAAAAGGTATCTGAAGAGATTGAAATGGGGCTTAACCCCCAGGAAAGCTTCACAGAGAGTGGCAAAGATAGAAATTTAAAGAATGGAGTTGAGGTTAAGATTCGCCAATTCAATCTGGTAGAAGGCAAGAAGGTGGTAGAGAAAACCCGATGATGGAAGAGCCAAACCACGGTCAAAGAAGGAAGTAAAAAACCACGGTTTCACTCGGGTTTGGGAGCGGGGATGGACTCACCCTCGGCTGGACGCTAGTTGATGGTCTCTTGTTGTTGAAGAATCATCCTCTTCTCCAAAATCCGCAGCTTCACTGTGCCGCAGGCCGACACCGGCCAAACTCCGGAAGACATATCGGGGATCTCGAAGGGGGCCATCGGCATTGTTGGAGATGAGGAATCGGGTGGAGAAGCTCTAGGGCACTGGAAATTAATGCTGGGAGGCCGATCTCAATGGGTCTCAAGACGGGAGCGCGAGTAGCAGTGAACCCTAGCGAGGCGGAGGCGCATAATTTGGGCGCAATTTTGGGAAGACAAAGGGATTCAGTGGATTGGGGGAGAAAGAAGAATCTTTTTTCTCTCCCACTGCTTTATAAGACCTGCATCGGGTTAGTGGGCTTAGGCTGACTAGCTTGGCAATGGACCGTAAGATATGAGTTTCTAAATGGCATGTCCTATTGGGCCAACCGCTGACTGTATTACAATCACAGTACATATGCTATTTTACAGAAACCGATCAGAATAATCAGATATGCTTCATGTTAAGCCTAATTGCTAGACACATGTATTCAGATATCTGAATTATTTGACAGGTATTGAGAATATATCCTTATAAGGATCAATGGTTGGTCTCTATTAAAATTGGGGATGCAGGTATCTCTCAAGAACACCTCACCACATATTGGGTAAAAATCTACGAAATGGTACTCGGCTTACATGCTTAGCCAAAATTGACTTGAGCAAAAATATTTCTAGCTGATATGATGCTGAAAAGTTCAATTTCTAAGAAATATACCACTCGGGAAAGACTTAAAGGTTAAAGATCTTTAACTTTAACTTTATGTTTAATTATTTCACAATTAAGCACAAAGTCGGGGGCTACACCTAATAGGTGCGCCTACTCGGCGCATACTATTTATGTTTCTTATGAAGCCCTTCATAGCCTCGCCTCGTTGCCAGCTGATATGAAACGAGACTTAGAGAAGAGGTACTCAGACAATGGGTACTTGGGAGCAAAGCACTCGGGAAATCTTCACCAAGGAGGATGAGTACTCGGCACTAGTTGTGACTCAACTATAAAGGTCTCAGGGGCTACTGTGGAGGCCATGGGCCTCGGGTACCTCATGGGAAGCTTTCTGGTCACTCGGACAGAGGATAGGCCCAATCCTATAATTAGGGATGCAACAAGACTCGGTGAATATTACCTTGTACGATAAGAAAAGGATATAGTCCTAGTCGATTACATTCTATTACTAGAAGGAGATCCCTTGATCAAGTCCGACTGGGATTCCTATCTTGTAACCTTGCCTCCTTAGTATATAAAGGGAGGCGAGGAGCCCCTTGGGCAGAGAACAACATCATACAGAATCTCAGCAGAGAAACCTCAAAGGCAATACACAACAGTTGGAAGTAGGGTATTACCTCACCTCGAGGGTCTAAACCAGGATAAATTGTTTTGTGTTCCTTTGCAATCCATCAAGTTTAGGTCTCACGAGTAGCCCCATATTATTATTGCCGATACAAAACATCGACATTATGAATACCGATCTGCCTCTTATTATGTTCCTTTCCAACAAACAATCCAACTTCAATTACCTCCTCCAATATATATGTCACCTCATACATCAGCAATTTTGGGGTCATAAGAATTAATGTGATTGGCAGCATGCTAGGATTCATAATCCTTATCTTTATTCTAACCTTATCCTCAGCCCTCACTATTTCCATATCTACCTCTTGAACAGGACCTAAACATGATCCTGCTTCACATAAGGCCAAATAGTTTTTCATTTTTTCAGGTAATCCTTTCACTTCAATCCCTACCACATGCAATTTCCCAGATGCATTATCTTCCTGTGACCAAGCATGCACCTCAATCTTGACTCCAATGCCCTTAAGTGTAAACTCATCAAAATCAGCTAACTCCCCTAGTCTTTGTCTATTAGGAAACCTCATTTGGAATGTTCCATTAGGCAGTGCCTTGGCTTTCCAAATTCAATTCCATCTAAATTGCTACCTAAAGCCTTCCTCCCCTTGTTGTGCTATTAATTCTCCTCCTTGTTTTAGAGATATCACCCCCAGTGGATTAGCATGGTCCTTTGTGGCAATTGCTCAGGCATTTTGAATGATTATACATCCAAGCCCATTTGCAACAAATCCCACAAATTTGGCCCTAGGCTTTTGTTTCTCATAGTAACAATCCACTATTTTGTGATTTCCTTTTTTCCTTTTCCACATATGACACAATAAACAGGCACTTTACAATCTCTAGCCAAATGACCACTTGTTTTGCACCTAACATAGAAGATATTTTGAAGATCTCTAGATTCACTAACCTTTTGATTTCCCCCAGCCTGAGAAGACTCCTTAGATATGTGATCCCCTTTCTCCATTCCTTCTAGATCTACCCTTTCCACAGATGAATCATTCCCCATCTTCTTCACTGGTCTATATACCAGTGTAGCCCTCCCTTTATCTGAAGAACTGCTTCCTTTCATTGCCTTCATGGATGCTACTTCTGACTGATTTCCTGTGCCTAGAAGCTGCTCTAATGTTGCTTGCTGTCGGTGATCTCCCACATCGCCACCTCCATGTTGATTTGAAGGCGAAGTAGGCGCCTTCTCTTGAGCTTGATGCCAACCTCGATTGGCATCTCCTCTTCTCCACTAACCACCACCCATGTATGGTGGTCTACGTGGAAATCCTTGGTGCCCCCAACGCCCTCGATTTGCCATGAGCGCAGCGGAAGGTGACCTAACTGCCTACACAAAGCCTCTCGAATCACCCGACATTGTTCCTTTCCACCGTCAATTCCCAACTCCAATCCTCTCCCGCGGCCACACCTCCTTGCCCCTCAATCCCCTTGGAACACTCCTCCACCCACCTCCAAACCCTAGTTTTTCATATTGCTGTGGAAGCCTCAGATGTTGAAACAAAGCAGCGAAGTGTGTTAATCGGTCGCTTGGATCTAGGGCAAGGCGAGAAGAGACTGCAGGATCGGCATGAGAGTGGGGGTAGAAAGGTAAAACTGCTCCCGGGATGTCACCACCATCTCCCTTGTTGGGTCAGACCAATTGTTTAGGCCTCCAACCTCCATTGCTAGGGCCGCAAAGCTGCGAGCTCGCAATCGCCCCTGTCAACGCTCAGACTCTGACAACGTCTTTACAATTAGTACCATAATGAATAGACTAGTGATCGTTAGAACGAGAAGATGATGCTTCCTCCTTCTAACAATATAAGTATTTTTAGATTGTTTAGCAGATATTAAGTTTAAGGTGAAAAGATTTTGGTACCCCTCATTAAACGAGGGATGGTTGACAGTAAAAGAGCTATTGGTGGTAAGATGAGAAGAAATTTGAATGTGAGATGATTAATGGGATAAATAGGATGGTGAGAATGTTTATATTGTTAGACAAAATCTAAATGCTTGTAATGCTTGTATTGTTGGACGAAGGGAGTAGATCATTTGTATAGAGTATAATGAGAAAAACTCACCAGAGATGGCAAACCTTATGGACAAAGAGTCTCAATGCCTCTCAAAAAGGATTGATGGGTTCGAACGAACAGTTTCAAGAAGACAACATGGTATAGGTGGATTCTGCGTAGGTTCTACAAATCGATTAACCCAGTGATATGGAGACAGTTGGATGGTCATGGGATTCATTTGTGAGCAACCTCCTACTTGAGTTATATATCTATTAGATGCTACATTTCTAGTCAAGCATGGATTCTTTGACTCTAGTCAAGCCACTTTGTTGACAAGTTCTATTACCTCCGATGAGTTTCGTCCATCATAACCAATACAATTAAGTCCTCCACTTTATTTTCTATCGGTTGCTTTCAATGTCTTCGCCATTGAGTTGTTGTATGAGTAACAATCCTGCTGGCCTACAGCCTTCACCCTTATAGGTGCAATTTGAACTTTTGAAGTAACTCGAGTGCACTTATTCGAAAAAAAATGTTGGATTCCTCATAGGTTTGTTGCTGGGGCCACAATTACTCTAATATCCTTATAGTTGGTGATTAATCATTGTATCACTATTGGTGCTGACTTAGGAGGTACTGTAAGGGCTATTCCTTTGTAACAAAATTTTATAAGCTTATTTGTGCTGGTACTTAGTATTAATATAGACATCTAGTCACAAACTACGTTTAATGAAATTCTCTATAAACATTAGTTAAGACTATATTCAAATATCTTCACAAGATGTAGCTGGATTATATTCGATAATCATGCTTTCAAACTTCTTACCTTCTATAAATGGAACTGGAGGAAGTCGTGCATCCCTTTTTTTGAAAGAAAGAGAGATAATAGATCGCCATGACACGGTCCAACTTGGTGTAGTTCTTTTTTTAAAAAAAAAAACTATCGATTTGTTTTAAGAAAACTTGGCGTAATTGGCCAAGTGGCATGCGTTGAACTGACTATAACAAATACACAAATAGATTGAATTTTGTGACTTGCTTTGATCATTTTGCAGTAATCTGGATTAAATGGAATTCGTATTACAAATGGTACCAACATGTACTATTGCGCACTTGGTGGCTAAGCACTTTTGAGCTTTTGGCACAACTAATATCCTATTCCCTGCTTGACATCCCCAGATCAAGACATTGAATTCTGTTGGAAAAGCTTGCATATTTCCTTTATCGTTCTATTTTATTTGTGCGGCCATAGTTTGACTATGTATGCAACTGGTTTGTGTACGCCGGAAACATGGCTTTCAAGGATAAAACAGTGTCAACATCTTGAATGCCTCTAATTTTTTGCTCTGGTACAGGGAATTGATGCCATCACTCCACTGTTTTCCATTTTCTTTGGATAAAAAGGAAATGGACAGAAAAAGACTCCAAGAAACTGGGGTGGGGTGGTTGCTCGTCTATCTACTTGTCTACTTGAAAAGGTGGAATTAATATGCGTGACCGCAGCAGCAGTGCCATGGCATATGGTCAATCCACAACAATAACACATGAAACTATGTAACTCTTGCTATTGATCCCGTTCATAGTGGAAGAAGAATAGCACTGGCTGCCTAAAACCTACTTTTTTCAAAGATAATCAAAATAGTTTACATCTCCAGCCTCTTTCATTTGGCACCCAACCAAACCTCAAACATACTTAATTGGTGATCAATGATCATGTTAAGCAAAATTAGAGGCTGCAGTGTATTTTCAGATTATGTGACAAGCATTTCGTGGATTCATTATCCACAAATAACATGAACTTGGACAGCGGGCATGCAGTCCCTTTCGATCGTGATGCCAAACATGTCTGATTAGTTGTGAAGAAAGGTACCGGAAGAACAAACTCAGCCACAAAGCTTTGCAAATAAGAACACACATTGAAGAAGAAAGGTACCGTGCAAGTGAGTCAAAGGGGAAGAGGTACATACGGCTTTAAAAGGCGTTGTTTTCATGTGCTGCGCTTTTCAGCCAAGCATGGGCATGCATTGCACTTTACTGCTGATAAGGCAGAGCAAGTTGGCACACGCAACCAACCATGTTGGCTCCACGAACGCTCTGGAACCTTATTGATGAGAGATGCTAGAGTTGATGAAGAAGCCCCTGATTTGTTTATACCTCAAATTGCCGAGATTGCATCGAATCTGCACGAGCTGAAAACATAAAAATAATATTGCAGCTTGCAAGGACAACGACCGCTTGGTCCTCTTTGCTTTGCGTGCTCTACTAAGGAATCAGCCCAAACAAGTACAACTATAGGAGGTAATTGCACGAGGACACACTACTTTCCGTCAGAAATTCAGAATTAGCACCCTAAAGCCATGTTTCTTTTTTCTCTTCGAGGAAGCCGAAGTTAATCACGTAGTAAAGAATACATAGCAAGCAATAGTTATTGGTGAGAGCAGAATCTTTGCGTTGAGATCGCGGCATGTGATCGGTTGCACGGAATCGATTGCAAAAGTTAACATTTGTCCTGTTCCTCTCTGATCATCGCCATTTTCTTAAGATATCTCTCGATCTCCATCGCGTCCGGTGAGATTTATTCTGGAGTCTTAGACCATGTGCGGAAAGAAAAATGTCTGCAACCTAATGAAACCCAAGTTGGGCATTCATCAAAAGTTCACCTCTGATCGATGGAGCTCACGTCATGCATCATTTGTGCATCATTTGTTTCAAGAAAAACGTCGCACGAGTTGCGTGCACGCGAGATGGCCTGTGTACTCTCGAATTTTGAGCGGCAAATTGGACAGTTGGTTACAGTGCCAGCTGCTCTGTCCAGGTTTGGTAGTAGTATCACGCAGTCTACAGAGATGCTTCTTTTCGTTTTGAGATGGAGTCTGCAGAGATGCTACCAACAAGGAAACTTTCACCACGGAGAAGAAACAGTAGGAAGCTGATGGCCCATAGCTACAACCCCATGGCCCATATGAAGAACACCTGTACATCGTAGTACATCGGATTTGAAGCCTCAATCCTATGGACCGAAATCTTCAGGCTCATCCATGTCGAAGCCAGTTTCTCCAACCTCCCACTCTTGTAAGCCGAACCATGTGGGCCACATTTCGTAGAGCAGCCCATTAGTTTGGAATGTGGGCCATCATGTGGGCCTTCACCAACGAGTTTAAGAAGTACTAGAGGATATACAAGTAAATAATTTCAGCAGTAAGGCCTGCAGTCTTTTAACTAGTACTAGTATATTGTACGTACGTTACAATGAGATTTTTAATTAAAAAAATATCATTAATCGGTTATTATCATCATTTTTTGTATATATCATCTTTTAATTGCTATATATATTTATTGTTGATATGTGAGTCCTTTAGCCCTATAATGTATTTTTTCTTTCCATAAAAAATAGAGAGTTGGTGGAAATGATTTACATGTGAGTTATTTTTTCTTTTTAAAAAGATAGAAAGTTAGTGGTGAGGATGATGACACCACCACCACTATTTCATTTTAAAGTGGTATAGATAGCAGTTTGACCTTGCCATGTCTGCGAGACGCCCAGGAGCTAGTCGCCGAGCCAAACGGGGAGCTGCAGCCTTGCATCACCACGGCAACCACTAAAATCAATCTGGTCCGGACCGGAGGTGGCCGGCTTGTCTGCTTGAAGAGTGACCTCACTGCTGGTGTGGGTGACCTACCTGCAGTCCTGCAGCGCACAGCCGATCAGCCTCAGCTGGCTGTGATTGACTACTCCGTCCGTAGTAAAATATAGCTACCTTTAAAATTTAAATTTATTTTAAATATAGCTAACTGACATATGTGAAAGATAAATTTTGATATAAAATTCCTCATCCTATCCTTATGGTACATATAATCTTAACTAGAGTGAGTCTTACATTCCACCTATTACACAATAAGGGTATTTTTGATCTTGCACCATAATCTTTAATCACTCAAAAAAACTCCTAGGTATCTATATTTTGAAACGGAGGAAGAAGTTAACTAAAGCACCATTTAAAAAAAGCTTATGGCTTTAAGTTATTAGAGACACGTAAAACGAGATAAATTATTAGTGCATGATTAATTAAGTATTAACTATTATAAACTTGAAAAATAAATTTATCTGATTTTAAAGAAACTTTTATATATTAAATATTAAAAAAACCACACTATATATTAATTCAAGAAATATATTGAAAAAATAAGAAAATAAACTTAAGCTATAAGATGATTCAAAGGATGTCTAAGGACCGATGGCACTTGACCCCTCATTCACTCGCAGGGATCGATCGGCATCAGTCAGCCAACCCACTGAAAGAGATGTGAATTGATTATTAGCCGTGCGGTGGGTGCAATTAGTCCACTGTTACCCTTAGTTTGGTTTTGCGTTCCCGTGCCTTCTAATGAAGATCTAGTGTTCTCTAGGAGTTAACATCGCATTACATACATCTACCTAGTTGATGGTTGCATCACCTTAATGTCAAGTGCTAGTACTTCAGTCTGCAGGTGATATGTCTGCCTCAAGGCTAGGTCATGCTCTGTTGTATGCAGTCTGAAGATCATAAATTGAACGGTCGTGCAAGCAAGATCTGAGCTTGGCATTCACTGCCTCCATTCCTTCGCAATTCACGGACATCAAACATGGTTCATCGCTGCAAGGGCCAAACTTGTGCTACGACACCCAAATCCAGTTCTTATCCCCATGATCTCATCGCTCAATCCATCAAAACTAAAAAGGAAAAAATTCAAATATCCGCCTATAAGTTACTTATGTTTCTACCCTTCTCCATATAACTTAATTTCGTGTATAAAACACTCTACAAGTCGATTCTATTCTAGCCTTCCACCACTATTTAGATTATGGCAATTTTTCATCATTGACATAATTTCTCATGCCTCGTAAGCCTCCAAAGCGTACATACATCCTTCCACTTGTTTAATTCCTCAATAGCAACCCAATGTGCTACCTGCTCACCAACAAATATATTTTGTTCTGCACACCCTATGCCCAATTAAGCTTCCATTAGATGTCCCTTAAACTCTAATAGAGATACCAGATATAATAGCTAGTGTTTGACGTGCGCTTTTGTCACTCATGTGGCGCCACACTGGAGGCCCATAGGGCATGAGAAATTGAGTGCTAGATGAGAAATCATTAAAAACTGGACGAACGTGGAAAACTAGAAGAGAAATTAATTTATAGAAGGGTTTCCGTATGAAATTGTGTTGTAGAAAGAAGAATAAAAAGACAACTGACTTATAAGAAGGTATTTGGATTTCCCCAACCATAATTCTAAGCTAACCAAACCACTGGATGATATTTCACTTGGTCTTTCCAGCATTGCCATATGGAACAAGATTAGACTGGTCAGGTGTACTTATTGTGCAATAATGATATCCAAAGAATACATGGGCCAGATTGATTGGCCGGCCCCAGGTGACTGTGTAGGCAATCAAATTGATGCATAGTGGCCAGTATATCATATATGGTTGTCTATGCTCTAGAGAACGAATTAGAGCCACATCTTAAACGTTTCAGAATCTCCGTCTTCTTTTTCCTGGTGGTATATATGATTAACCAATTTAAGCCTTTCCAAACGCACCTCTTGAAATTATTGATCTGATTGACGCCACGTATGAATGTCGTGGAGATTTTATACTCGACGGAAAGCTCATCACCTCACACGTAGACACGGGCATAGGTGTAATGGAATCCGATTTTGCCGTCGCCGTCATGTCAAATTCGTCATATGCAAATCCTTTTTATTAGCCTATCCCGTTTCCAGTGAAGGACACAGAGAAGACATATCCTAGAGAAGTAAAAGAGCAAACGGCAGTAACAAAAATGAAGCGAAACAGCGAGTCAACACAAGAAGAGACCAAAAGCAGTGTCCCTCTCTGCATGTACTCAAAAGCAAAATTCGGAGCCAAACGGAGCAGAGGAGATGCGTGCAGCGCGTTCGCGACAAAAGAAAAAGTAGTTATAGGCAGCCAGGTAAAAGAGCAAGCCAACTACTTGTTCTATTTTATACCATATTATTGATAGCTAATTTAATAAATCATTTATATAATAGTTAGATAAAATACATATTACATAATTAATATCTGATCTATCTTATTTTTTTATAAAGTTTTTAAAGGTAGCTGACTACATATATGCAGCGTGCTTTTGTTTTTCTCCAACTCATCATAATTTAAATGTTGTAAACTCTATAATTTATTTATGTCACTTTGTTGTACTGCTCTCAGTGACTACATTTTATCGGGGTCCATCATCCATGATGCGTAGAGTATGTTTTTTCAGTCCACGCAGGGTAAAGATTAAAGGGCACGCTGTTCGAAAAAGGAAAGACAAAAAAACAAAAACTTGTGATAACAAATTCGCTACTCGAACTCAAATGATGATTACGACCAAGGCAGGTGCAAGTGCGATCCTTTGGGATGACATCCATTATTGTAGCTAGCAGCACCGGCTTTCTACTCTGAACAGGGTGGTGCAACTTTAGATTGAAAAAGGTAATGAGTGGCTGACAGATGGGCCAGGGTACTTCTGTAAAAATAGTTAAGTGGTAGGGTTACCAACGTAAAATGTATAGATAAAACATTAACTGGAGGACTGACACGAAAAATTTACAGACCAGAATGCCGGTGAAGCTACCATGCAGCCACTGCATTTTTTTTTTTTTAGCTTACATAGTTGCATTGCAAATTCCGTTATATGATCTGGCCGATCGAGTTGTCATAAAAAAAATGTTGTGATGGTACGTATAGAAAATAGAAGGTCCGGTGTGCATTTGGATTTCCTTACTCCCTAGTATGTCTCGTACTATAAGGATTCTAGATTATCTTGAAGACACTAAAGCGAAAAAACCATAATATCCTCTCATTCAATGATGGTACATGATAGGTGAGAAGGTCGTTGGGCTAAGATGTAAAAAAATTAAATAAAGTATGATTGATTGAATGATTGGTGCTATACTCCCTCCGTCCCATAATATACATTTTGTAATTGATCACGGATATTAAGGAGCAAGGTAAAATAAAATGAGGATTGTTAAGAAAAGAAAATAAGTGGAGAAATTAAATAGAGATCGTTGTAATTGGTTGAGATGAGTGAATATCTGGAAAGTAGCTATATTTTTGCTAAATTTTAAATGCTAAATAAGCTATATTTTGGAATGATGACTAGAATTCTTATATTTTAGAATGAAATTTGAACCTTTAGATACTCTATGTACTCCCTTCATTCTAAAATATAGCAAGTTTTAGGTCTTTGCATGACTATTATGAAGAGAAGTAAAAAATACTTGTTTGTCTCCTCGGTGCGGGTGAGATATGAACTCTGACTAGTTAGGGTAATAATAAAGCCAAGAAGTAGTATAAATAGTTTAATAATAAAAATCATCTTTTATAAGTACTGGGTTGTTTTATTTAGGATAGTATTTAAATTCTAGAAGCTATTATATTTTAGGATATTATCGAGTTGAATGTTGATTATGATACGACGTGCACATATAAAGAGGGCACGGGACATGCTGTATTTGCAAATAAACCTGCACTTGGTTTCTACTTTGTCGTTCATTTGTTTTTATCCCCTGCATCATTCGGATTTTGTCTTTCTCCATACAATTGGTATGCTTTATTCTACCTTTTACGTGTACCAAAATAAGTGTTTTACAAGTTCATATATTAAGGGCTCCTTCGGATCGGAGGAAAATCAAAGGAATTTGAAAGGATTTCAAACCTTAGGATTTTTTTCCTATGTGTGTTGTTTAGAGCAAAGGATTTGAGCGCGTCAAATTTCTATGGATTGCTATCCTACGCACCAGTCTCATAGAAAATTTTATCATGAACTCAAACTTTATTTTATTTTTTCTTTAAGTAATTCAATACATATTCTCTTTGTCTATCTTCTCTCTCTTAATTCCCTCAAAATTGCTATGGTTATATTCCTATGAAGCATCTAACCATAACAAGTTTTAAATTCTAGTGTTTTGAATTTCTACGGAATTTGTCCATGTATTTAACATCCCTATTCTGTATTTTTTTTCCTATTCATGCTTTTTTAACTTCTACTCCCTCCGTCTCAAAATATAAGAACCTAAAACCGGATGGGACATTTCCTAGTATAACGAATCTGGACAGGGCTGTCCAGATTTGTTGCCCTGTCCAGATTCGTTGTACTAGAAAATGTCCCATTCAGTCCTAAATTCTTATATTTTTGGACGGAGAGAGTATGTTCCAAAGAAACTCTAAATTAACAAGTCTAATTATTATGAGACGGCGGGAATACTTAAATGCAGAATGCAGACATCACGCAACGAACGTGATGGGACGTTTTTCGTTTGTAGTACTCCATTTTAAGAACGCTGAATCTGCTGCCGATCGAGCCGACTTGCGTAGGAGTACTAAACATAAATTTTGCTACAGGAGTCGGTCAACGTCGTTTTAATAATTTTCTGAACATTACCAACGTCGTTTCCGTTTGTTCCACCTGGACATGCATGATTCGGGGTATACCCGTCTGATAGTGCTAATACCACTCGTACTATAGAGAGGCGATCAACCAGGCACTAGAAAAATAAGCACATATAAATTTAATTTATTCTATAAATAAATCATGATATTAATAACATAAACTAGCAGAATTATCTTATATAATCTATACATGTATATAACAGAACAGTACATAAATAAATCGAGCATGCAAAACATGATAAATACGTAACGATGATTTTGTTCAGAAAAATGGCTCGGAGCATTAGCACGCTTCGTACTTACGACACATAGTACACGATGGTGACGACGACGCGCAGCGCCCGAACATAAAGGAAGATGAGCCGTGGTGAACAAACAGCGAGCAGTCACGCGGAGCGCTTCCTAAAAACTTTATTCGCCCTCTCCCAGTGCATGACTTCACAAGAATGACGGTTCTGGAGATCTGCTTTTCTAAACGTTAGTGCACACCGACAAGTAAGATAGAGTAGATGATGTGTGACGGTACAGTACAGAGAAGAAACAAAACCCTAAATTACTTTCACATATGTTGCGTGGAGGTGGCTAGAAGAGCGCTTATTTTTTAAGTAGAGCTTTCTTCTTAAAATAGGTTAGGTGGTACTAAAGTTTATATATATATTATATATATATTATAGATATGATGTAGACTTTTAAGATTTAATTAGAAATTATTTTTTAATTAGACCATAAACCTACTATGAATTCCAACACTAACATGTACTAGTACTCTTTCACCGAAACAGAAGTAGTAAGCATCAATATACTAATCTACTCCCTCTAATCTACTACTCCCTCCGTAAGATTCGTAGCCAGAAATGGCTATATTTTGTTCAGATTCGTAGTCAGAAATGGCTATATTTTGGGACGGAGGGAGTAGTATATACAAAGGAACGAAGTGACCGTGCTGTCTACTGTCTTAAAATAAAAAATTTAATATTAAGTTATAGTTTTTTTTATTTTAAGATGGGGCAGGTAGCTTTCACGCAAAAAAAACCGAGAAGAAACCGAGAACTGGCCGCCTCAGGTCTCGTATCCCAAACTTCCATAACCGGGGAAGGACGGCAGGTGCCTATCATCTCGATGGCTAGCCAGAGAATCTTAGGCACCTTTTCTCGTGGAAACTACTCACTCCATCCGTATACTATTTGACCTCACTGTTCATATTTTTTACCAGTATGTAATACAGTACGCCCTCGGTCCTAAAGGAGCCTTGTTTTACTTAATCAATGACAGATTAAATATGAGATTAAAAAACTATTATGTCTTTAGTTAATATCGAGAAAAAAATAAAGAGAAGAGAGAAAATAAGGAGAAGAAGAGAGTATATTAGTTAGATGGTTAAAACGATGTAGTTATATAAAATATATCTAATGAGTCCTACTCTAAAAATGTATTTTTTAATAAATCCTTAGTCTAAAATAATAGTTTTTTAAGACAGAGGAAGTATTATATTAGTAGTACATAGGCGTAGTACTGTTTTCTAACCCAAGGCTTGTAGCTTTCGGTTAGGAGCATTCAAATGTGCTGTTGGCTTAGGTCATTAGCTAGATTAATTATGTATTTACTATTACAAACTTAAAAAGAATTTTTTTTTAATTTTTTTATAATATATCTATATAAAAAGTTTTTTATAAAACGTATCATTTATTAGTTCGAGGAGTGTGTTTATAAAAGTTTTTTATAAAACGTATCGTTTATTAATTTGAAAAGTGTGTTTATGAAAAACAATAAAGTAGTTCAAGCTAGTGTAACTCATTCGAATGCACTCTTAGGACGTCTTTAGGGTCAACAGGTCATGAAGCCTAATAAGTAACGACTAGTAGTAGTAGCTCTGTAATCAAAAGCTCAACATAAAACGTTAGGCATCCATGCTCTGTTTTGCATCAACAGAAAGCGTCCCTTGCCCTATGACCTATCATTGTAGATTATTTGATCCACTAAAATTAAATGTTTAGCCTAATCATGATCATCTAATATGAAATTATAGTACTGACCAGCGTGGTTTGAAACCATTACGATGCCTTCAATTTCCTCAGCGAAGTCCAGTGTGGACGTAGAGGATGAAGCTTCTCGAACCGCACCGGTGCTCGTCAGGGATATAGAAGTAGTATGGGTGAGGTAGCAAAAATCCTCCGGTCCCCACCTACACTGCCCGAGAATAGCCCTTCTCTTCCCTTCCAGTGCTCTAAGGATCGGCTAGGGTTTAGGGTTGTTGAGAGAGAGCAACTGTGAGAGAGATTGTCATCTATCTCACGGCCGGCCTCTCCCTTTTTAATGTTACGCTGAGGAAATCGGGGGCTGCTTCAAAAAGGAATGTTTTAGCGCGCTTCCGATCATCACGCGTAACTTAAATGGAAAGTGATCGTGATCGTTATGATCACGCACGGCAAGGGGTGGAAAAACCGTGCATGATCACCTCGGGTTTCCATGCTGAGAGATTTATTTCCAACATTCTCCCCCGATCTTGAGGCTAATGAATCCGTTCTTAGTAGAATAGTTTTCCAAGGCAATGCATCAAGGCAGTTAGTCATGCACCACCAAAACTCCGGTAACTATAGTTCACTATAGAACTTCGAAAGAATTCTGTCTAATTCTAATGGGAATCAGTTGGGACTAATGCCCCTATATCCAGAATCACTGATTCAAAGGCATTCAGTTATTTCTATACCGGCTACATGATCTTTAAATAAGTTAGGAGGTAAGCCTTTGGTTAGCAAATCCACGAGCATTGACTTAGTACTAATATGCTCAACATTAATGGTTTAATCCTGAATTCTATCTTTCACAATATGATACTTAATGTCGATGTGTTTGGCAGTACCATTCGACTTGTTGTTACTCGAATAGAATACTGCGGTTTTATTGTCACAGTATACAGTGAGTGTTTTTTAATGTTGTCAACCACTCTTAGTCTAGAAATAAAGTTCTTAAGCCATACGGCCTACCCCTAGCTTCATAACATGCCACAAATTCTGCCTGCATTGTCGATGATACAATCAATGTTTGTTTGGAGCTTTTCCATAAGATTACTCCTTTTGCAAAGGTGAAGACATAACCTGATGTTGACTTCTTAGTGTCTACACACCCGGCAAAATTAGCGTCTGAATAGCCTACGACTTCAAGTTTATCAGACTTTCTGTATGTGAGCATGTAATGCTTAGTGCCTTGCAAATAGCACAAGACTTTCTTTACAGCCTTCCAGTGGTCTAAACCTGGATTCAACTGAAATCTGCCAAGCATCCCTGTTACAAATGCTAAATCTGGACGCGTACAGACCTAAGCATACATTAGGCTTCCAACAGCTGAAGCATAAGGTACCAGTTTCATCTGATCTGATTCTAACTTATTTATTGGGTTTTGGAATAGTCCAAATTTATCCCCTTTAACTATTGGTGCAGACGTCGTAGAGCATTTACTCATATTATATCTTTCTAATACTTTGCTAATATAAGCTTTCTGAGACAATCCTAATACTCCGTTAGACTTGTCTCGGTGTATTTCAATGACTAGAACATAAGATGCCTCACCGAGATCCTTCATATCAAAATTAGATGATAAGAATCCTTTTGTTTCTTGCAGCATGTAACTGTCACTACTTGCTAATAGGATGTCATCCACATAGAGTACTAGTATTGTAAAGTTTCCACCCTTAATCTTAAGATAAATACAATTATCCACCTCATTCTCCTTAAATCCGAACTTTTTAATTATTTCATCAAATTTAAAATACCATTGTCTAGACGCTTGTTTAAGTCCATAGATGAATTTCTTAAGTCTGCAAGCCAGATGTTCCTTGCTTCCACAGCAAAACCCTCGTATTGTGCCATGTATACATCTTCATGCGAGTCACCATTAAGGAATGCAATTTTAACATCCATCTGATGGAGTTCTAAGTTAAAATGAGCAACAAGTGCCATGACAATTCTAAATGAATCTTTCTTAGAGACAGGGAAAAAAGTTTCATTATAATCTATTCCCTCTCTCTGTGAAAAACTCTTAGCTACAAGTCTTGTCTTGAACCTTTCAATATTCCCTTTAGAGTCAGGATTAGTTTTGTAAACCCATTTACAGCCTACTATTTTCACTCCTTGGGGAATTTCTACTAAGTCCCAGACTCCATTATGACTCATGGATCTTAGTTTATCCTCCATAGCCTGAAGCCATTTAGATGAATGATCACTCATCATAGCTTCTTTGAATGAGGTGGGGTCATTAGCTTTCCTAATATCTTCGCCTAAATAAACCTCATAATCGTTTGGGATAGAAGACCTTCTCTCCCGTTGTGACCTTCTAAGTGCTTCATTATTGGTCATTGTTTGAGGAGGAGGTTCATGAGGAATCTGTTCATTCTGTTCTTCATTACATGCATCAGAAGTTTGTTGAGGATCGACATTTAAATCATTAGTGTTCTTAACAAAAGGTGTACCATCAGAATTCACATCTGTTATTACTTCATTCTGAGTCACTATGTTTTGTTGCACAACGGCCTCAATTTGAGGTGGTGGTGCTATAATGTAACGCCCAGAAATTCGCACCGAAATTCTGAACATTAATGTGTAATAAATCCCTGCCCAGGAAAGCCAGGGTACACAAACTAAGTTGCCATACAGAGTGTCTTACAAACAGAGTAAACTGTATATTACATAAATGCAGCGGAAAAAGGTAAAACGGAGTCTATAAACATCTGGCCAAGCAGCCGATTCCATTCCCACAGGCACCTTGACGGCGGTGCCAGCCTATTCCTCAGGATGATCTTCATCTGACACGTCCTCCAACACTGGGGGGAAAATTGGAGCAAGACTGAGTACCACCCACAGTACTCAACAAATCACACCCACAAATATGCATATGCATAGGGTACAAAGATGGGATAGGGTTTATTTGCGGAAAAGCAGTTGCAAAAGGGAAGTAGTTCGCAAACATTGAAAAGTTGATTTAATTAACAATATTAATTCACCACTGATTAACGTTACACCACGTTAACCAGGCCCAACCATTCCCAACTGATTGACGCTAAACCACGTCAACCAGTCTCCACTGATGAACGCTACGCCACGTTCACCAGACACCTCCGGGTACCGTTACACCACGTTACCCGGACTCCACTGATTAACGCTACACCACGTTAACCAGTCACCACCGGACAACGTATCACGCTGACCAGCTTTTCCCGACCAACGCTAAACCACGTTGACCAGGCCGCGCTGATGGAGGTTACACCACGACCACCAGGCGTAACTGATGAGAGTTAAACCACACTCACCAGTCTCCACCGATTAGCGTTAAACCACGCTAACCGGTCACCCCCGGTCAGCTCAACCACGCCGACCGGACACAACACCTTCCACACACCAGTTTGATAAAACAGGATTAATTATCTAGGGTGAGACTAATCACGGTGAGTCTTGGCCAATGTGCCCATTACCGCGGGTGCGGCTATTCGAATAGTTTTACTCTGATCAGAGGTGTACAACTGTACCCACAAGACACAGCCCCCACACACGTTCCCGTGTGCCAGTACATCACCACGATGTCCCGTGCGAGGCTGTGACAGGACCGTTCACGCAACCCCTCCCTAACCATCCACACCACGCTGAGGTTGCACCTGCCGACAGGGCACGCCATATTGGCCAGGCTACCCCCCTTGCGCCACGGTGAATCCGGCAGCCGATCAACCCTACCCCGGGCCGACCCAACTCCATCACGCCCACCCTCTTCTTCGGTGCCTAGGAGAGGGAGAAGGAACGCTTCAAGCCCAGCCGTTGCCCACGCTGGCTTGTGGCAAGTACGGGAAGTTGCCCAAGTGGTTCCCGCGAACCGGTCCTTAATTGCCATGGGTGTGACAAGCAAAACCATACACCCACAGCCCACCATTTAGGTCAAAATTTTAGGAATTTAACAACAGCCTATCCAAGGTTCCATTTTTCCGACATTGAGTCGAATCATATAAAAAGACATTATTTAATTCCCAGGTGAGCTATGTTGCTAAGCATGGCTAAGCATTCCTAAGAATTGTAAACTAGTCACATTATTACCCAGGTGACAAGGATTCAGTTATCAACACTAAGGCTGAAACCTAACATTATATAGGCAATACCAATCCACATGAATTATTAAAATAATGCAGTTTATTTAAGTAAACAAAGCAATTTAGCCAAAAATGGGTACAAATTGATCAAAGTATCAGTGCGACTTGCCTTGCTCCGGCTCAAGGTATTTGGCTACGATCTCGAAATACGCAGGGGAAATACCGGCGTCGGATTCTACAACAAACAATGCATAAACAATTAAAAACAGTACATGGGGTCGACACACATGGGCTGAAAGTATTATTAATGGATTCTCGGCATTTTTCTGGATTTAATGAAATTTGAATGGACTTAATCCGAGTTCGCATGAAATAGTTATGATTTATTGAAGTTTTACTGCTATTTTTAGTGTAAAATATAATTAACCAGACGATTTATTGCGCATTAACCGATTTAAAGACGTCACCGGAGGGGGGGGGGAGGTGACGGCGCACAGAGGCGGGCGCACCACGCGGGCGAGCGAGCGGGCGGCCCCGATCTGCCACCCGGCAGATCGGACGGCCCCGGGGAGCGGCGGCCGAAGCCAGCCGTCCCGAGCGGGAGGTGGCGGCGCGCACGCGACCCGATGGTCGCCGGCGGCAACCACCCGGCGTGGCGACGACCACACGGAGGGGCAGAAATGAACGGGAAAACGGAGGGGGTTCTCACCGGCGGCTCGCGACGGCGAGCGACGGCGCGAAGACGACGGTGGCGACGAAAAGGCGGCGGCGGCCTCGGGACGACGTCGGCGACGGAGCTCCGACGGCGGGGAACGGGCGAGAGGCGGCTGCCGAGGTGTCCTGGAGGATGAGGAGGATGGGAGAGGAGTTAGAGTGGAGAATGAAGACACGGCGCGGCAGGAATCACCGGCCGGAAAGGAGGCGGAAGGCCAATACTCACCGTGCGCGCGGGCGAGGCGGTCCGGCGAGCTTCGGCTTCCACGGAGTGGCGGCCGAGATGCGGCGCGGCGCGGCGGAGGTGCTGGCGGTGGCGGAGTGGCCTGGCGGCGTCCGGAACGATGGCGAGCGGCGGCCGGAGGCGGCGAAAAACGGTGGAGCTCGGGTTTGCAGTGGCGACGGGGTTCTGGGGCACTGGAAAGCTCGGCGTGTTGGGGAAAAGATGGAGGAGAGGGTGGAGATGGTTTATATACAGTCGGCCGGGAGAGATCGAGGCCGAACGGCTCCAATCGCGCACGGGAGAGTGGACGGCGGCGTGGGCATCGTGTGCGAGATTCTCGGGAGAGAGGGGACGTGGACGCCGAAGAACTCGGGGGAGTGGGGCGGACTCGGTCCGCAACCGTTTGAACAAGTGGAGAGCGGGGGAATGAGGCGAGAGGCGGCGCCGGATCGGACGGCCCCGGGGAGTTTCCCCTCCGCCCGATTCGGACGGAGGAGGAAGATGATGCTGACAGGCGGGCCCGGCCTGTCAGCGGGAGGTGCGTGGGCGCGGGCGCGAGCGCGAGAGAGCGCGGGGCGCGGGCAAGGGAGAGGGCACGGGCACGAGCACGCGGGCACGGGCACGAGGGCGATGGCGCGGGCACGGGCACAGGGTGCGGGGCGCGGGCGCAGGGCGAGGGCGCGAGCGCACGGAGCACGGGCGCGAGGAGGAAAAGGCCGGGGAGGGAAAAAAAGGACCCGGCCTGCGGCGCGGTGCTGGGCCGGCGGCCCGGCGATGGAGAAAAAGAGGAAACAGAGCAAACAGAAGGGAAAGAAAAGGAAAAAGATTTCCAGGACGATGTTAATTCCGATAAGCGTATTTGATTTATTAAAAATAGTTCCTGTGCTCTGTAAATTCCACTAAAAATCCAGTTAATGTATTTTGGCACCGAGAATACAAGAAAAATATTCCCCGCCACGATAATTTATTATCTTGCATTTTACACCATCAATTAATTTCTCTAGCCATTTTAAAATTCCTTTTCTTAGGTATTTTTCTCCGGTAAAGTTTCTGTGTGGCTAAACTCAGGGTGTGACAAACCTACCCCCCTTAAACAGAATCTCGTCCCCGAGATTCGGAAGCGCTGGCGAAGAGGTGAGGATGGGTGGACTTCAATTCGTCTTCTCGCTCCCAAGTGGCTTCTTCCTCTGAATGGTGACTCCACTGTACCTTGCAGAATCTGATTACCCGGCTCCTGGTGTTTCTTTCACTGATCTCCAGGATCCGTATTGGCTTCTCCACGTAGGTGAGGTCTTCCTGGATCCCGATCTGTTCCGGATCTGCCTGTTCTGCTGGTATCCTCAGACACTTCCTCAGTTGTGACACGTGGATCACATCGTGTATGCCAGTCATTGAAGCTGGGAGGCTCAACTGATATGCCACTTCACCCTTACGGGCTAGCACTTGGTAGGGTCCCACGAAACGTGGTGCTAGCTTCCCTTTGGTTTGGAACCTGTGTACTCCGCGGAGTGGGGTGACGCGAAGGTACACGTAGTCTCCTTCCTTGAAGCTTAAGTCTCGTCGTCGGTTGTCAGCATAACTCTTCTGTCTGGATTGAGCCGTCTTCAAACGCTCTCGTATTATGGCTACCTTCTCTTCTGCTTCTTTGAGTGCGTCGGTTCCGAATACCTGACGTTCACCTGTCTGATCCCAGAAAAGGGGTGTGCGGCACTTCCTGCCATACAGAGCTTCAAACGGTGCCATCTGCAAGCTGGCCTGGTAGCTGTTGTTGTACGAGAACTCTGCGTAGGGTAAGCTCTTATCCCATGTTCCTCCGAAGTCTAGTGCACAAGCTCTCAGCATGTCCTCCAATATCTGATTGACTCTTTCAGTCTGACCATCTGTTTGCGGATGATATGCCGTGCTGAAGTTCAGTCGGGTTCCCAACTCTTCTTGTAACTTCTGCCAAAACTTGGAAGTGAATTGGCTACCACGATCAGAAACGATCTTCTTGGGTACTCCATGTAAACACATTATGCGAGCCATATACAGTTCCGCCAGTTTCTTACCCGAGTACGTGGTATGCACGGGGATGAAATGCGCAACTTTGGTGAGTCGATCCACGATCACCCAGATTGAGTCATACCCCGATGATGTCCGGGGCAACCCGGTGATAAAATCCATCCCGATCTCTTCCCACTTCCACTCTGGGACCTTGAGTGGCTGTAGCAGTCCTGCAGGCCGTTGGTGTTCTGCCTTGACTCGCTGACACACATCACAAAGTGCCACAAACTCGGCGATTTCCCTTCTCATGCTGGCCCACCAAAACTTGGTTCTAAGGTCTTGGTACATCTTGGTGCTTCCTGGATGAATGGAGTACTGTGTCCCATGGGCTTCCCGGAGTATTAGGTCTTTGAGTTCTTTGTTTTCTGGAACGCACAAACGTTCCCCCATCCATACCGTCCCGTTCTCATCTTCCGTAAAACCTTGAGCTTTTTCGACTCTCATGTTCTTCTTAAGTTCTTCGATTTCTGGATCGTTCGCTTGTGCCTTGCGAACTTGATCAAAAAGTGTGGGTTGAGCCTCTAGGGCTGCCACGAATCCATGTTCAACAATGCCCAGATTCAAGCATTCAAACTCCTGCTGCATTTCCTTGCACATTGCCTCTGCCTGAGCGGTGTTGCAGTAACTTTTCCTGCTCAAGGCGTCTGCCACGACATTGGCTTTCCCTGGATGGTAATGTATCCCCACATCATAGTCCTTAATCAATTCCAGCCACCTTCTCTGGCGGAGGTTCAGGTCAGGCTGGGTGAAGATGTACTTCAAGCTCTTGTGGTCCGTATAAATCTCACTACGGTTACCAATGAGGTAATGCCGCCAAATTTTCAAAGCATGGACCACTGCGGCCAATTCCAGGTCATGTGTTGGGTAATTGCTCTCATGGGGGCGTAACTGACGCGATGCATAGGCTACAACCCTGCCTTCTTGCATCAACATGCACCCTAACCCTTGGCGGGATGCATCACAGTATACTTGGAAATCTTTCTTGGGATCTGGAAGATCAGAACTGGTGCTGAAACCAACTTCTTCTTGAGTGCTTCAAAGCTGTGATTGCATGCAGAGGTCCAGACAAACTTAACATCCTTCTTCAGTAGCTGAGTCATAGGTCTGGCAATCTTCGAGAAGTTCTCGATGAACCGGCGGTAGTACCCCGCAAGTCCAAGAAAACTCCTTACCTGTGTCACGGTCTTAGGCGGTTTCCAATTGGTGACAGATTCCACGTTCGTTGGATCCACGGCAACTCCTTGAGCGGTGATGATGTGTCCGAGGAATTGCACTTCTCTTAACCAGAAGTCGCATTTGCTGAACTTGGCGTACAACTGGTGTTCTCTCAACTTTTCCAAAACCAAACGAAGATGTTGTTCATGCTCTTCCGTTGACTTTGAGTAGATCAAAATGTCGTCGATGAACACTACCATAAACTTGTCCAGGAACTCCATGAATACCTTGTTCATCATATTCATAAAAAAGGCAGGTGCATTTGTCAGCCCAAAGGACATAACAGTGCACTCATACAAACCATACCGGGTGATGAAGGCTGTCTTTGGTATATCCTCTTCTCGAATTCGGAGTTGGTGATAGCCTGATCGCAGATCTATCTTAGAGAAGACGGTGGCACCCTCCAATTGGTCGAAGAGATCATCAATCCTTGGAGAGGGTACTTGTTCTTGATGGTGACATCGTTTAGTGCGCGATAGTCCACGCACATCCGTTTTGTCTTGTCCTTCTTTTCCACAAAGATGACTGGTGCTCCCCAAGGTGATGTGCTTGGTCGGATGTAACCCTTCTGTAGCAGGTCGTCGACTTGCTTCTTGACTTCGGCCATCTCATTCGGTGCCATTCTGTAAGGCCTCTTGTATATTGGCGCTGTTCCAGGTGCCAGATCAATCCTGAATTCAATTTCCCTTTTGGTGGCATCCCTGGTAGGTCTTCCGGAAACACATCCTGGTATTCCCTTACTATTGGAATATCCTGTATTTTCCTTTCTGGCTTTGTTCCACCTTCCGACAATTGCTCTGCTGCGACTTGATTCAAGCTTGCTTCTTGATGCAACGGCACTGGTGACTTGAAGATAACCACCTTTCCTTCTGGGCTGGTCACCGTTACGGTGTGGTCCGCACAGTCGATCACCCCTTTGTGTCGGGTCAACCAATCCATTCCTAGGATGACATCTATGTCTTTGGATTCCAAGAGGATGAGATTGGCTAGAAAAGGTGATCCTTGGATTTCTAGGCTCACCGAAGGGCTATAGTGAGCGGTTACCATTCGGTTCCCAGGCGTATGAACCCTCATGGGGATTTTAAGTTCCACTACCTTTATCCCATGTGTCCCCACAAATTTCTTGGATATGGAAGAGTGTGTTGCAACAGAATCAAAAAGTACAGTAGCAGGTGTTGAGATCACGAGAAACGTACCCAATACCACTTCCGGTGCGGCCTGTGCCTCTTCGGCGGAGACATGGTTGACACGCCCCTTTACCACCTGTTGATTGGCGTTGGGGTGCTGGGGAGCTGCAGGTCTGGATCCCGTTCGCCTCGGCTTCGGACACTTGTCGGCGAAGTGGCCCGGTTCATTGCAGTTGTAGCAGACGTAGCTCTTGCCCCCGGTATCCTTCCGTGGCTGACTCTGCTGTGTTGGTGCCTGTCGATGTTTTACACCGGTAATAAATATATGGGGCTAGTCGGCGGATGGAAACTCAGTGGATTGCAAAGGAACACAGGAAGATTTTATACTGGTTCAGGCCCTCAATGTGAGGTAATACCCTACGTCCAGTTGTGGTGTTATTCCTTTGAGGATTTGTGGTGGTGATTCTGGTGAACCAACTCAACCTGCCCTCATGGGGCGCCCTGCCTCCCCTTATATACTGGGGGACAGGGTTACAAGGTAGGAGTCCCCATCGGATTACGACTAGGAGATCTCCCCTTAGAGATATAACGCACCCGACTAGGACTGTATATTCCTTTCTATACAGGCGAAGTCTGCCGAATTTAGCTATATCTCTAATTACAAGGCTAGGCCCATCCTCTATCCGAGTGGCCATATGCTTGTCATGAGGTACCCGGGGCCCATGGCACCCACAGTAGCCCCCGAGACCTTCATAGTTGAGTCACAGCTGATGCCGAGTGCTCATCCTCCACGGTGAAGTCTTCCCGAGTGCATTGCTCCCGAGTACTCTTTGTCTGAGTGCTGCTTCTCCCGAGTCCTGCTTCATGTCAGCTGGCAGCGAGGCTATGAAGGGCTCGATGTAGATGTTGGAATAGTGTGCACCGAATAGGCGCACCTATTAGGTGTAGCCCCCGACTTTGTGCTTAATTGTGAAAACAATTAAACATGAAGTCAAAGATCTTTAACCTTGTAGTCTTTCCCGAGTAGATTACTACTGGTACATGAGACTCTTCGGTATCATGTCAACCGGAATATAATTTATAGTCTTGCCGAGCAGGGAACTACTCGTATGTAGGACTCTTCGACTTCATGTCAGTCGGAATGTATGTTTATAGTCTTGCCGAGTAGGATGCTACTCGCATATGGGACTCTTCAGCGTCATGTCAGCTGGAAAGGGGGTGTTTATAGTCTTTCCCGAGTAGTATACTACTCGAAAATCAGACTCATCGGCATCATGTCAGCCGGGATGATTATTTATAGTCTTTCCCAAGTAATATATTACTCGAAAATTAGACTCGTCAGCTTCATGTCAGCTGGAAAAGGGTTTATAATCTTTCCCGAGTGGCGTCCCATTCGGAAGTTAGACTCTTCAGCTCGTCAGCTGGAAGAATGTTTATAGTCTTTCCCGAGTAGTATGCTACTCGAAAGTTAGACTCCTCCGCATCATGTCAGCGGGAATAATGCTGCTCATGGCAACTGGTGGCCACGCATATAGGCCGAGTACCACTGTATGAAAAATAAATCCATTACGTGGTTAGGTGTACTCGAGAGAGAGATACTGCAATCTCCAATTTTAATGAAGAGCAGCTTGTGATCCTTGTAAGGATGTATCCTCGAGACCTGGTGGATAAGACAGATACCCAAACATATATGTTTAGCAATAAGGCTCTCATGAAGCATATCTGTTTACCTCATCGGCTCCTGTTGGTAGCACCAGCGCTATAATTTCAACTCAGCCTGCGGGCGGCCCACATGGAGCATGCTACTGTAGGAACTCATATCTTGGTGGCCGCTACCAAATAAGCCGGCCTGAGCCGTCCTATCCGGCATAGCTCTATAGAAGTATCATCCATCGCCTGTCAGGATGAGTTTTTTGGTGTTGATAACCGCAATCAGCCAGAGAAATCCTTATTCGCAAGCCTTTCCGACTTATGTTCTGGATGCAGCCTGGTTGCCATAGGTGCCCGAGCAGGTATGTTGCAGGATCTGCTTGCCCTCCTCAGGTGTGACGCAGTGCATGAGAACTCCGGATGCGCTTTGACGATGTAAGTCTTCTCTGACTTCAGAAGAGCCGAGCAGGGTACCCGAACCTTGCATTAGCATAGGATTCGGCTAGCGACCCTCATGGGGCATACCCTACCCAACAGAGCTGTGACCAAATAAGGTACCCGAACCTAGCAGTAGCGTAGGATTCGGCTGGCGACCCTCATGGGGCGTACCCTACTTAGCCGAGTTGTACACAACCCCGACTGGCGCCGGAGGTCGATTATTAGCTCGCATGGAGCGTAGCCGGGCTCGCATGGAGCATAGCCGGGGAAGATGACATCCCGACTGGTGCAAGTACTCGGTCAGTAGCCCTCATGGAGCATCCCGAGTGTATTTTGGCAGACTTGTCCAGCCCCCGAGCGTAGGAGATAGGCTCGCAGCCCCGAGTTCCTGTCACGCATATCCGGAGCTGGGCCTGCAATATAAAAATATCGGATGAGTAGCATCTGATGATGGAAATAATCACCCGAATAAAATGTATTTTACAATGTATGTAAATACGTGTTCTTCCTCTTTTTGATATTAATTTCCTCGAGTAGTTGACCCCTTACGTTTAAGCACTCTGCCCGACTAGTCATAGCCCCCTAGCGTCGGGAGTTGGCTCATGGCTCTTTCCCAGGCACGCGTTTTGGGTGACTTGAGTTTATCTTACATGGAGCAGAGTTTCACGGATCGAGATTTATGCTACTCAAGTACTTTTGTAATCATTTAAGAGCAAAAACGGAAAAAAGTAAATGCGCAGCTTGTACACCTATTAGGTGTAAGCGGCTGCAGCATTAGCAAGGCCGAGTGAGGAGATGTTTATCAGAAAGCGACTTAGCTGTTCGGTATTTGGGAGTGGGGATGCCATCCTTGTGTTTGGGTTTGTGAGCCCCCGAGCATGTCACTTGTTGCTCCGATAATCCTCAGTTGTTGAAGGTCGAAGACGGTTGTGACCGACTGCCACAATAGAGCCGTCTGACTTGCGTTTGCGATTCCCAGCTTTAGTCGGGACCGCGTCGTCGGTGTCGTCCCGCTTCTTCTGTCAGGGTGACTTGTTGTCATCGAGGGCCTCGGCAACAGTGTGGGCCGAGTCGGCGTATTTGTTCGCCATGTCGAATAAATCCTTGACAGAGTTGGGAGACTTCCGAGTGAATTTGTCGATGAACGAGGTGTCTTTGACTCCTTTTCGAAAGGCGGCGATGACGACCTCATCCTTGACGTTCGGGATTGAGTTCCTCCTCTCAGAAAACCTCTTGATGAAGTCACGAAGAGACTCGTTCTTCCTTTGGCGCAACTGATATAGGTGGTACTCGGAAGATGGCCTCTCGTATGTTCCCTGGAAGTTGGTGATGAACCGTTCCCGGAGTTCTCCCCAAGAGCCGATTGATCGCTTTGGGAGTCCTGTTAGCCATGTCTCGCTGAGTCGGCTAGAGCAACTGGGAGGTAGTTAGCCATGACTTTGTGATTTCCCCCAGCTGCTCGGATCGCCAGAGTGTAGACCGTGAGCCAGGACTCGGGATTGGTCTTGCCATCGTATTTGTTGATGCCTGTAGGCTTAAAGCCGACTGGCCAGTCGGCCTGTTGTAGCTCCTGGGTGAAGGCTGGTATGCCTCCGTCTTCATGTGGACTCCGACCCCGACTACTGCGGCGAAACCGCTCGTGGTGGAGGCCGAAATGCTCGTTCTCGTCTTCCAGTTGGCGTTGCCCGTGTTCTTCTCGTTCGCGGCGGCGAGCATTGGTGTCCTGCCGAAGATCACGCCATAGTTGGCCTCGGAGATCCCGGTTGTCCCGACGGTCACTTCGACGTTGCCGGTTGTGGTTTGGGTTGCCGAGTGACGTTTGGCGTGACTCCGTGTGCAGCCGACTAGAGCCGGCCACTCGGCGTCGCTTTGAGGTAGACGAGACTGCCATTGGGGATGCCGACTGGTTGGTCGGTATGAGGGTATCTCCCGACTGTTGGTGCTGCTGACATGCAGCAACGGTAAGCATGGCTTTTATCCTTGCGATCGTCGGGGTGGCCTGGTGATTAGGCCCAAGTTGGAGCGTGTCCAGTAGGGTTGCGGCGGCCACGATGTTCTGTTGTGGCGCGACGAAGACGTCGTGGTCGCCGACTTTTGTTTGGAGGGTTTGTTGCTGAGCGGTTCGCCCAGCCCTGCGTAGGCCGTCATTGCGGGCGTGCAGGCGTCTTGTTTCTTCCTCCTGTTGTTCTCGCAGACGGCAGGCCTCCTCCTCTTGTTGTTCGTGTAGTCGGCGTGATTCCTGAGTAGGAGTAGAGCCTTTGGATGCCATGAAGATTTCTCGTGGCGGGGAGAAGCTTGCCGAGCTGCTATCCGACTTAGAGTCATAGTCCGACTGGAAGTCGGAGTCCGACTTCGAGTCGAAGTCGGGATGGTTGATGGGGATGAGTGTAACTCCGACCTCCCTAGATCCGATCTCGAGCGGCTCGGAGCCGTATCCGAGTCGAACTCCAGGGGATCGGGTTTGCCGCGTCGGATGTAGATTGTAGATATCCGCGGCGTCGCCGAGTCCGAACGGGAAGTTGACGATCTCTTCCCTTCTCGGCCCGATCTCGGCCGGCTCAGAACCGAGTCCGAGTCGAACACTGGAAGGAAGAGTTGTCCCTGGACTCGGGCGTATTGGAGATCGCCGCAGCATGTCGTCGAAGATTGCCGCAGCGTCGTATGGGCCGACTGGCGCGGAGTCAGCTGGTTCCTCGACCGGTTGGATCGGGTCCGTGTCGGCCTGGGTGAGATTGCCGATCTGGTCGGCGACGAAGTCGAGGCTTCTGAATGCGATTGTATCTCCGGGGGAGAGTTTGCCGCCGACGACTTCGGTTGCTAGATCCATCGAGCTTGTAGATGTAGATCGCGCCGAAGCCCCTACCTGGCGCGCCAACTGTCGATGTTTTACACCGGCAATAAATATATGGGGCTAGTCGGCGGATGGAAACTCAGTGGATTGCAAAGGAACACAGGAAGATTTTATACTGGTTCAGGCCCTCAATGTGAGGTAATACCCTACGTCCAGTTGTGGTGTTATTCCTTTGAGGATTTGTGGTGGTGATTCTGGTGAACCAACTCAACCTGCCCTCATGGGGCGCCCTGCCTCCCCTTATATACTGGGGGACAGGGTTACAAGGTAGGAGTCCCCATCGGATTACGACTAGGAGATCTCCCCTTAGAGATATAACGCACCCGACTAGGACTGTATATTCCTTTCTATACAAGGCGAAGTCTGCCGAATTTAGCTATATCTCTAATTACAAGGCTAGGCCCATCCTCTATCCGAGTGGCCCATATGCTTGTCATGAGGTACCCGGGGCCCATGGCACCCACAGTGCCATTGGTGGGCGCGGAGCGGACTGACGGTTGTACTGCCCGCTGTTGCTGTTGCTTCCAGAGTGCCCCGGGTGGAACGGGCGTTGTTGACGGACGATCATGGTGGCTGGTCCACCATGCGGGCCCATCATCATCCGTGGTCGCTGAAGCTGTCCTTGTTGAGTCCGGAACTGTGCTGCCTTCCTCTTGCGATCCACCTTGTTGTGCTGGCTCTCTTGGCGGATAGCTTTATCCACCAGCTTCTCGAAGTCTGGGTAGTCGCTAGAGAGGAGCTGATTGGTCAGCTCGTCGTTCAATCCATCCAAAAACTTCTCCTGTCTTTCCGCATCGGTGCGGACCTCTTCTGGCGCGTAGCGCGCTAGACGGTTGAACTCGTGGAGGTATTCGGTAACCGTCCTATTCCCTTGGACCAAGTCCTTGAACTCCCTTTTCTTTTGTGCCACAATTCCCGCCGGAATCTGCGACTTCCGAAAATTGTAGCAGAATTCGGCCCAAGTGACCTCTGTGGTAGCGGTGCGGGTCACCAGGAAATTGTCCCACCAAGCCGATGCGGGACCTTGGAGTTGGTGAGTAGCAAAAGCGACCTTCTCTTGGTCGGTGCACTGGAGGAGGTTGAGCTTCTTCTCGATGGCAACAACCAGTCGTTGGCATCAATGGGGTTGGGGGAGCTGGAGAAAGTTGGCGGCCTGACCCTCAGGAACTCTGGCAGCTTGGATTGAGGGGCAATGGCCGGATTCTGTGGTTGCTGGTGTTGCTGCTGCTGGTTGTTCTGCAGCATCTGTTGCATCATCAGAGCCATCATCTGGTTTTGGTTGGCCAAAACCTGCGCCAAGGTGGGGTTCTCCGGTAGTGGCGGTGGCATGTGGTTGGGTGCTCCCTGATTCTGAGGTGCTCCTTCACGCTGGTTAGTAGCGCTGGCGTCGCTGGCAGCACGGGCTCCACTCCTTGTGTTCACCATCTGAAGGGGAGAGCAGAGGGAGGGGAGGAGAAAAACAGGTGGCTCAGAAACAGGGGTGATAATTAAGTGATTGGATTAAATTCACTGATCTTCTGGGTTGGAAACATAGGAAAAACAGTTCAACTCCTAATTACGGCGGACATACCACAACAGACGGCATGCCACCACTAACCCCAAACAAACAAACATTCCTAACATTACAACTAAACAGGAAATCAAACTAAGAAAACGGCAAAGCTAAGGGTGGCGCATCTAATGCTCCGAGCGGCTTCGACGGTCATCCGAGTCGTACTCCGGCTCCTGCTCGTCTCCGGCCTCGTCGTCTGTGCAGCTCCTGGATCCGCCCACATAATCCACACTCCCGTGGGCCGAAGAACTGGCCTCGCTGCGAGTACGTGACCCGCTGAAGGAGCTGCTGTCGTCCGTAGAAGTGAAGCCTCCATGGATGCTGGTGCCTCCTTGAGAGCCATCGCCATCAGACGATGCACTAATCCATCCACCCGTCGGTGCTGGTACTGGAGCAGGTGCAGGCGCTGGAGCTGGTGCTGGAGCTGGTGCTGGAGTTGGTGCTGGAGTTGGTGCTGGAGCTGGTGCCGGTGGGGGTGGTGGTGCGTGAGGCCCGTTCCTGGGAGCCAATTGAACACGCACCGGAGGAAGGGTCCTCTTCCTCGGAGTCAGCCGGGTCCTGGCTCCACCGGGTGGCGGCTGTCCCTTAAGTTCTGCGACCTCCTTCTTCAGGCGGTCGACCTGGTTCTGGAGTCCCATGATAGTCATCCTGTTGGCGTCCTCCCGGTCATGAGCTGCACGCACCCAGTTGGCATGCATGTAGTCCATAGCCATCATTGCCTGCCTCATGTGAACAATGGTGGTGTCGTTCTCATTGTCTGCCAGCTGGAAATAACTGTATTCTTGGTCGGGCGTCCGGTAGGGGAGGTAGCGGTAAGAAGTGGTGCGGAGGGTAGAGTGATGCTTCCGGCGCAGCTCTCCAAGCAGGCGGAAAGCGGCCTCCTGACAGGCGTGGTTGAAGGTACGCCCGCCAACCTCTACCTCCATGGCAGGCAGGACGTACATCTCGCCAGGTAACTCCACACGAACCCGGTGTGGTAGCTCACCCTCCAAGGGCTCCACTGCTGTGTACTCTGGGGCACGGCTGTACCCCAAGGTGAAGCTCATCATCCGCAGTTCCTCCACGAAGCCACCCATGTCGGTACAACGCTGGTTGAGGAGGTTGTCCATCTATAGAAGACAAAGAGGGGAATCAATGTATGCTCAGATCCAAATAAGTAAACAATAAATAATTTGAAAACAACAACGATTTTATGCAGTAAATAGTTTTGTAAGTAAATTTGAAACCAACAAAATGCCGTTGCGAAACCACATAATACCACATAAGATTCACATAATAATTTCATCACAAATAAAGAGATTTTATGCATGCTGTAAATCAAACTTTCCAAGAATAACCAATGTTTTCCCAAAATTTGGACACTATGTCAATCCTTGAAACAAAAATTTAACTCCAGGTTTGACTCAAATTTTCCATCACATCAACGGCCAAGATTTTACCCCAACCTGAAAATAGATTCCCACTTTTCCCAAAATAACTCCAACTGTAAGAGGCATATGCAAATGAGAATTTCAGAGGGCTCTTAGGGTTTCCGTTTGGCTGGTCCTACGGTCAAGCTCGGCTCTGATACCAACTTGTAACGCCCAGAAATTCGCACCGAAATTCTGAACATTAATGTGTAATAAATCCCTACCCAGGAAAGCCAGGGTACACAAACCAAGTTGCCATACAGAGTGTCTTACAAACAGAGTAAACTGTATATTACATAAATGCAGCGGAAAAAGGTAAAACGGAGTCTATAAACATCTGGCCAAGCAGCCGATTCCATTCCCACAGGCACCTTGACGACGGTGCCAGCCTATTCCTCAGGATGATCTTCATCTGACACGTCCTCCAACACTGGGGGGGAAAATTGGAGCAAGACTGAGTACCACCCACAGTACTCAACAAATCACACCCACAAATATGCATATGCACAGGGTACAAAGATGGGATAGGGTTTATTTGCGGAAAAGCAGTTGCAAAAGGGAAGTAGTTCGCAAACATTGAAAAGTTGATTTAATTAACAATATTAATTCACCACTGATTAACGTTACACCACGTTAACCAGGCCCAACCATTCCCAACTGATTGACGCTAACCACGTCAACCAGTCTCCACTGATGAACGCTACGCCACGTTCACCAGACACCTCCGGGTACCGTTACACACGTTACCCGGACTCCACTGATTAACGCTACACCACGTTAACCAGTCACACCGGACAACGTATCACGCTGACAGCTTTTCCCGACAACGCTAAACACGTTGACCAGGCCGCGCTGATGGAGGTTACACCACGACCACCAGGCGTAACTGATGAGAAGTTAAACCACACTCACAGTCTCCCACCGATTAGCGTTAAACCACGCTAACCGGTCACCCGGTCAGCTCAACCACGCGACCGGACCAACACCTTCCACACACCAGTTTGATAAAACAGGATTAATTATCTAGGGTGAGACTAATCACGGTGAGCTCTTGGCCAATGTGCCCATTACCGGGGCGGCTATTCGAATAGTTTTACTCTGATCAGAGGTGTACAACTGTACCCACAAGACACAGCCCCCACACACGTTCCCGTGTGCCAGTACATCACCACGATGTCCCGTGCGAGGCTGTGACAGGACCGTTCACAGCAACCTCCCTAACCATCCACACCACGCTGAGGTTGCACCTGCCGACAGGGCACGCCATATTGGCCAGGCTACCCCCCTTGCGCCACGGTGAATCCGGCAGCCGATCAACCCTACCCCGGGCCGACCCAACTCCATCACGCCCACCCTCTTCTTCGGTGCCTAGGAGAGGGAGAAGGAACGCTTCAAGCCCAGCCGTTGCCCACGCTGGCTTGTGGCAAGTACGGGAAGTTGCCCAAGTGGTTCCCGCGAACCGGTCCTTAATTACCATGGGTGTGACAAGCAAAACCATACACCCACAGCCCACCATTTAGGTCAAAATTTTAGGAATTTAACAACAGCCTATCCAAGGTTTCATTTTTCCGACATTGAGTCGAATCATATAAAAAGACATTATTTAATTCCCAGGTGAGCTATGTTGCTAAGCATGGCTAAGCATTCCTAAGAATTGTAAACTAGTCACATTATTACCCAGGTGACAAGGATTCAGTTATCAACACTAAGGCTGAAACCTAACATTATATAGGCAATACCAATCCACATAAATTATTAAAATAATGCAGTTTATTTAAGTAAACAAAGCAATTTAGCGAAAAATGGGTACAAATTGATCAAAGTATCAGTGCGACTTGCCTTGCTCCGGCTCAAGGTATTCGGCTACGATCTCGAAATACGCAGGGGAAATACCGGCGTCGGATTCTACAACAAACAATGCATAAACAATTAAAAACAGTACATGGGGTCGACACACATGGGCTGAAAGTATTATTAATGGATTCTCGGCATTTTTCTGGATTTAATGAAATTTGAATGGACTTAATCCGAGTTCGCATGAAATAGTTATGATTTATTGAAGTTTTACTGCTATTTTTAGTGTAAAATATAATTAACCAGACGATTTATTGCGCATTAACCGATTTAAAGACGTCACCGGAGGGGGGGGGAGGTGACGGCGCACAGAGGCGGGCGCACCACGCGGGCGAGCGAGCGGGCAGCCCCGATCTGCCACCCGGCAGATCGGACGGCCCCGGGGAGCGGCGGCCGAAGCCAGCCGTCCCGAGCGGGAGGCGACGGCGCGCACGCGACCCGATGGTCGCCGGCGGCAACCACCCGGCGCGGCGACGACCACACGGAGGGGCGGAAATGAACGGGAAAACGGAGGGGGTTCTCACCGGCGGCTCGCGACGGCGAGCGACGGCGCGAAGACGACGGTGGCGACGAAAAGGCGGCAGCGGCCTCGGGACGACGTCGGCGACGGAGCTCCGACGGCGGGGAACGGGCGAGAGGCGGCTGCCGAGGTGTCCTGGAGGATGAGGAGGACGGGAGAGGAGTTAGAGTGGAGAATGGAGACACGGCGCGGCAGGAATCACCGGCCGGAAAGGAGGCGGAAGGCCAATACTCACCGTGCGCGCGGGCAGGCGGTCCGGCGAGCTTCGGCTTCCATGGAGTGGCGGCCGAGATGCGGCGCGGCGCGGCGGAGGTGCTGGCGGTGGCGGAGTGGCCTGGCGGCGTCCGGAACGGCGGCGAGCGGCGGCCGGAGGCGGCGAAAAACGGTGGAGCTCGGGTTTGCGGTGGCGACGGGGTTCTGGGGCACTGGAAAGCTCGGCGTGTTGGGGAAAAGATGGAGGAGAGGGTGGAGATGGTTTATATACAGTCGGCCGGGAGAGATCGAGGCCGAACGACTCCAATCGCGCACGGGAGAGTGGACGGCGGCGTGGGCATCGTGTGCGAGATTCTCGGGAGAGAGGGGACGTGGACGCCGGAGAACTCGGGGGAGTGGGGCGGACTCGGTCCGCAACCGTTTGAACAAGTGGAGAGCGGGGGAATGAGGCGAGAGGCGGCGCCGGATCGGACGGCCCCGGGGAGTTTCCCCTCCGCCCGATTCGGACGGAGGAGGAAGATGATGCTGACAGGCGGGCCCGACCTGTCAGCGGGAGGTGCATGGGCGCGGGCGCGAGCGCGAGGGAGCGCGGGGCGCGGGCAAGGGAGAGGGCACGGGCACGAGCACGCGGGCACGGGCACGAGGGCGATGGCGCGGGCACGGGCACAGGGTGCGGGGCGCGGGCGCAGGGCGAGGGCGCGAGCGCGAGGGCGCGAGCGCGCGGAGCACGGGCGCGAGGAGGAAAAGGCCGGGGAGGGAAAAAAAGGACCCGGCCTGCGGCGCGGTGCTGGGCCGGCGGCCCGGCGATGGAGAAAAAGAGGAAACAGAGCAAACAGAAGGGAAAGAAAAGGAAAAAGATTTCCAGGACGATGTTAATTCCGATAAGCGTATTTGATTTATTAAAAATAGTTCCTGTGCTCTGTAAATTCCACTAAAAATCCAGTTAATGTATTTTGGCACCGAGAATACAAGAAAAATATTCCCCGCCACGATAATTTATTATCTTGCATTTTACACCATCAATTAATTTCTCTAGCCATTTTAAAATTCCTTTTCTTAGGTATTTTTCTCCGGTAAAGTTTCTGTGTGGCTAAACTCAGGGTGTGACATATAATCTGAGGTACAATATGGTTGATCTAAACATTATTCTCTTGGATATCTGGTATAATATTACTCCGAATTTCCTCAAAATTGATCTCCCTTTCCTGTGAGCTCCCCTAGACTTCATTATTTTCTAAAAATACTACGGGCCTCGTTTCTACAAACTTAGTCACGCAGTCTGGGCAATAGTATTGGCACCCCTTAGACCTTTCTGGATATCCAATAAAATGGCAACTCACAGTCTTAGAATCTAATTTCTTTTGCTATGGGTTGAATATTTTGGCCTCTGCAGTGCAGCCCCACACACGTAAATATTTAAGTGTCGGCTTTTTCCTAGCCCACAATTCATAAGGTGTTTTGGGAACCGACTTACTAGGAACTCTATTAAGTATGTGGGCAGTTGTCTTAAGTGCTTCCATCCATTAATTCACAGGTAGAGTAGAATAACTGAGTATACTGCGTACCATATCCATAAGTGTACGGTTACAACGCTCTGCCACTCCATTTTGTTGTGGTTCTCCAAGCATGGAATATTGAGCAACTATTCCATGCTCTTGAAGATATTGCGCAAAAGGCCTGGGACTTTGTCCATAAGTGGTATGTCTCCCATAATATTCTCCTCCTCGATCTGATCTCACTACTTTTATCTTCGAATTATGCTGATTTTCTACTTCAGCTTTAAAGATTTTAAACTTATCGAGTGATTCAAATCTTTCCTTAATGGAGAAAATATATCCATAATAGGAGTAATCATCCGTGAAGGTTATAAACGAGTTATAACCATCAATAGATGTTATAGAGAACGGTCCACATATATTAATGTGAATTATTTCTAATGGACTCGTACTCCTAATAGCTCCTTTCTTAATTGTCTTAATAAATTTATTCTTGATACAATCTAAGCAATGATCTGCATTCGAAAATTCTAAAGGGTGAAGTATCTCTTCTTTAATGAGACGCTCTATTCTCCTCCCTAATAATGTGGCCTAAATGACAGTGCCACAATTTCGAAGACGTCTAATTTTCATTACAGGCATTTACAACATTCACTATATTATCATCCAAAGAGAGTAAATAGAGCTTGTCTTCCACGATGGCAAGACCAATATCATTATTATTATACTTAATAATGCATTTGTTTTTAGCAAAATTACACTGATAACCAGTCTGAGTTAAAACCATTACAGATATAAGGTTCCTCTTGATAGAGGGAGCATATAAGACATCGTAAAGTAACAAACTAAAGCCACTAGGATGTCGAAGATGTTCTCCAACAGCCCGGACTTCAATCTGAGCTCCATCAGCCACTCTTAGGATTCTGTCCCCTCTTTTTAGGGTCCTCACGGTACGGAATCCCTGTAATGAATTAGCAACATGCACGGTGGCATCTGAGTCAACCCACCATGTATCATGGGTAAAATCAACATAAAATGATTCATCAACATTAGAAACAAAATCAACAAAATTATTACCATGTTTAATAAGCCAAGTCTTGAAGCCTGGACTGTCGCTCTGTGCATGGCCTTCCTCCTTGCAAAATTAGCACAGGAATGGTGCAGTTAGAGCTTGTGCCTTGCCCTTCTGGGCAGCCTGAGGGCCCTGATTTGCCTGCGTGGGAGCTGGATTGGGTTTCTTTTTCTTATTATTATTGTTCCTTTGGGAGTTGCTGCTCTCCCCTTTATAGAACATCCTTTTCCCACCAGCACTGTTGAAGAGGTTCAATTGTTCTTGCCTCTTATGCTTTTCAGCCTTTTGGCGCTCCTCCTCCTCAACAGAGTGAGAGATTAGCTCTACTATGGTTCACTTATCCTTCTGAGTGTTGTAATTAATCTTGAATGGATCATAGTTAGAGGGCAGTAAACTCATGATGAAGTGGACTAAGAAACCATCAGAGATAGCCATGTCCATGGACTTAAGCTCATAGGCCATGGCGGACATCTCTATGATATGTTTTCTAATGCCACCCTTACCATTATAGTGGCTTGTCATCATTTGCATAATTATTGTACTAGCATAAGTTTTGAGAGAACTCTTAAAATTCTCATCAATGTTAGCTAAGTACATCCGTACATCAGTGGAGTCCACAATAACCCCAATAATAGCAGGGGAAATATTACTCTTAATATACATGAGACATCCTGTTGGATCTATCCCATGCTGTTGACTTCTCCTCATATTGTTTCTTAAGTTCTATGTAATTATCATCAGGGGGATCCTCCCTAATAGCATAATCATAATCCAACATGTCTAGGTTGAGTAGCACGGTACTCTTCCATTTGGCATAGTTGGTCCCATCGAGGGGCTCAAGCTCTCTAAGCTGACCAAGGGCTGAAAAATTACGAGGAAAAACATAAGTAAAGCATGTATGTAATTAATCTACGTTGGTATAATTAACCACACACATAATGATTCAAATAAATTTCTTAATTATATTACTGTTGGGCCAATATAATCAAGAAAAAAACTAATTTATCCATAAACCGACATGAATTTATAATCGACGTTGGTAGAAAATAAATTCATATCATGAGAAAAGCAACTAGTCAAATTTCTTGTTGGTTCCATTTAACTAGAAGAATTTAATGAAATTAACCTCATAATTTTCCAGCAAAAATTTGAGCATGAGACAACAATTAAATGGATTATATAAATTAAAGATTAGCCAGAGATAATTAACAAAAATTTTCCCATAATTTTCTAGCAATTTTTTAACATAAAATGTCAAGTAATTGAGTACTGTAAATGGAAAAGGAATTAATAATATCTAGAAATTAAATAAATGAAAAATGGCCCAACCAGTCTCTCAGCCCATTACTATGCAGCCGGCACGGGCGGGGCCCAAACCGCGCAGCCTGCTACTGTGCCGAGCGCACGTGCCACACGCAGCCCGGGCTGGCCCAATAAGGAGGTGAGCCAGCGGCGGGATTGATCTGAGTTGTCCGATCTCATGGACGGCCAGATTCAATCCCACATCTATAATTACGATGGCCATCCGATGCATAATGAACAGCCAAGATTCAACATGCACAGTGTCATGCTGATCGTGTCCGTAGATATCAGATCGGACGGTCGAGAATGAATCAGATCGGAACAAAATACCCCGACGGCTAAAATCCCTAAACCTAATCCCCTCTTCTTCTTTTCTCTCCTCGACTCGCACAGCGATGGCGGCGGCGACCCGGGAGAGTGGCGGAGGAACGCCCGTGCGAGGCGAGTCTAATGCCGCGCACTACTCCGGCGAGCACCGATAGCTACAGCACGCAGCGGAGCCACGTCCACACCGTCCGAGATCGAGGTCAACCCACTGAGAGACCGGCAGCGGCACGCGCAGGCGAGGCTGATGCCGGCGCGGCCGAACGGCGGCGGGGTCCCAACCAGTAAGCTCTAAAACCTGAGAAAAATTGATTTGGGGTTCTGATTTGGGGGTTTTGAGTTCGAGATTTGGGGATTTTGCTCAATTAAGGTTCCAAAATTGGGGATTTTAAATACCCGCCGTTTCTCCTCCTTTTAATTTGCTACCTAGGCCCTAAAAACAAATAAATTCTTTGAACTTGAACTAAAAAGCCTAGAAGCAATGCTAATTGAACCCTAATTCGAATAAAATTGACCAATTAGACTAAAATTAGGCCTAAAAATACATGAACCCGATCCAAAAGAAGTAGGATTAGGCATCTAAGAGGCTTTTCCTAGGATGATGGGAACATGATGGCTAAACACGGCTTTGATACCAAATGTAGATTATTTGATCCACTAAAATTAAATGTTTAGCCTAATCATGATCACCTAATGAGGAATTAGAGTACTGACCGGCGTGGTTTGAAGCCATTATGATGCCTTCAATTTCCTCAGCGAAGTCCGTTGTGGACATAGAGGATGAAGCTCCTCGAACCGCACTGGTGCTCATCGGGGATGTAGGAGTAGTACGGGTGAGGTAGCGAAAACCCTCCGGTCGCCACCTACACTGCCCGAGAACGGCCTTTCTCTTCCCTTCCAGCGCTCTAAGGATTGGCTAGGGTTTAGGCTTGTCGGGGAGAAAGGAACTGTGAGAGAGATCATCACCTATCTCACGGCCGGCCTCTCTCTTTTTAATGTTGCGCTGAGGGAATCGGGGGCTGCTCCAAAAATAAATGTTTTGGCACGCTTCCAATCATCACGTGTAACTTAAATGGAAAGCGATCGTGATCGTTGTGGTCACGCACGGCAACGGGTGGAAAAACCGTGTGTGATCACCTTGGGTTTCCATGCCGAGAGATTTATTTCCAACAATCATAGCCTAAGCCACCATGCTAATGTCTCTAAACGAGTTGGAATAGTCGGCCGCCCTAGAATTTCCTGTTATCTTTGATTGATGCTTGCCTCATGCACCAGCCCAGCCTACCAACTTGTGGAGTTGACGGGTTCCAACCAATAGTAACGGAAAGGGAGTCACTCTTGCACAGGAAACTTTAAGCTAATGAATTAAAGGGCAAAACCTAAAACGCCGCGCCAAACCCAGAAAGACTCGGCCATAGGCCATTAGGACATCCACAGTATAACAATCGAAGAGGGTTTTAGACTTTTATGGTCTCCTTATATATCGAGAAAGTATTTTTTATAGAAGTTTGTCAATATGCTAGCCATATGTATAAGGACCACCCATAAGGAATAAAAAAATCCATCACTCTCTTCCCTCTTGCATTATACTACTACTATGTCTGTATCACATGATAAATATTCTATTGAAATATAGGACCAACCTTAATACCCTTCTTTGTCATGTACATTTTGAATATTGTAATACACTCAGTAAGACCCACCATAAGACCATGTTGCGCCATATACATTGAGGATACCCTTACACTATAGTATGTACCTTGCAGTGGCACAGCTCAGTAAATTACTAGGAGCGGTAACAATTATCGCCTGACAACCTGGACGTACGGTATGGCCACTCGTTACTACTCCCTCCATGTCACGCCTGGAATTTCCATCCAAAATTCCAAACGCTTACATATGTATTTAACCCTCGTCCAAGAATCAGCCGAGGCATACAATAACAAAGTTGATAGCAAAGTACAAGTCTTTAACTAATAACATGATGAATGTATAATTATTACAGAAGCAGATGGAACTTCTCCACCAAATAAAGTTCTAAGCAACGGAAATAAAACTAGCGAAGGCGACGACTCCAAGCTCCACAGGCAACTTGACCCAAACCTGGCCTAGTCCTCCAAATCTCCATCATTACTGTAGAACTCCTCTTCTGATGATTTGGTGTTGCAAGGTGAGTATATAGAATACTCAACAAGCCACACAGTAAATATGCAAGTGCACAGGATAACAAAGGATGGCATATAGGGCTAAATAGCATAAATAGCATTTAAATAAACATTTAAGAGAGTATTAAAATAGTAGAGCAATTAAGCAGTATTAAATCAACACTATACCGCCTACCTGGCTGCACAGGCCCAAACCACCCCAACCTGGAGCTAGTTTAACCATTATATCACATTATTTACCATTAAATGATAAATGAGACTAATCACGAAAAACATCGTTAGGCTCATCCATAACCACGGGCACGGCTATTCAAATAGTTTTACTCTAGCCAGAGGTGTACAACTTTACCCACAAAACACAACCTCATAACATGTCACCATGCACCTTGGCACCACCATGATACCTCAGAAAGGAGTTATGACAGGACTCTTCGCATAACACGCCCAACAAAATGACCACCGGTCAAGTCCCCAGTAGAGGTGGCCCGACCTCCAGGCTAGAGAAACTCTTAGCTCCCAAATATAGAGTTATTGGCACTGTCATTGTGGATTTATTGACACTACCACCTATCAACTAACACACCATGGTGTCTCCTGCTGGGACGTGCTACACTACGAGTCTAGCCATTGCCCATGCTAGCTTATGGTTAGTACGATAAATGCTTCACAACAATAGCTCATGAATTGGTCCTTAATTGTTATAAGCACCACTAGCAACATAACCAATCCATGTGCTCACAACTCACCATTTAGTCAGGTTGTAGTTGCCCATTAAAATTAACCTTACACGACCTTGGTCGTGAATGGAACCATTATTTCATGTGTCAATATTTGTATAGCAGTCCATAAGTTATTTTATAATTTCTAAGCATGGTTAAGCAAAATCCTAGAATTATTCTAGCTAACCAATAACTTGAGTAAGCTAGTCATATTAATCCCATAGGTACAATGGCAGGTAATAAAAGCAACCAGGCTATAAACAAAGACCAGGGTTTTCTGTCACGCCCAGAAATTCACCAGAATTTCCAAAGCTAATTTGTACAATAAATCCTCATCCAGGAATCCGCCGAGGTATACAAATCGACAATTTGATAAACATAACCAAATACGAAATAACGATAAATACTTACAACAGAGACACTTAGTCCTCACACAGAAGAAATAGCAGCGGAACGACAACTAGCGTAGCTTCAGCACCAAGCCACAGGTAGCTCAACTGGGGTATAAGCCAAACACCAAACTTCTCCTCCACACACAACTTCACTCTAAAGATTGCAATAATGCAAGACTGAGTACCACCCAGCGTACTCAACAAGCCACACTAGAAAATGCAATGTAATGCAATAGGATTCCAAAGGAAAGGCATAATATGGCTTATTTGCGTAAAACCGCATTTAAAATATTTACTTTTAAAAGCATTGAAAACAATATAGTTTAATTATTAATCAGTATTGAATCAACCACTGAACAGCGCTCCAACGCAATTCAGGCCCAAACCATAACTCTCCAACCTGGAGCTATCAAATTCCATCATTTATCATCATTATTAAGTAGTGTGGGACTAATCACAGAAAACATTGCTAGGCTCGCTCATTAATCGTGAGCACGGCTATTCGAATAGTTTTACTCTGGCCAGAGATATACCAATTTACCCATAAGACACAATCTCAACATCATGCCAGCCATGCGTCGCAATAATCGAAAATACCCGAATAGAGATTGTGACAAGACCATCCATATAACTCGCACAATAGGAGAGCCTCCCGCCAAGCCTCCAGTCTCCGGTAGGGGTGATCAAGTACCTTCCCGCAAGACGGCTCGATGCCCAAATGCATGGACTTATTGTCACCGCCATGTGTGGACTTATACTAGCCACAAACCTGCCCTGGTGCCTCCTATTAAACTCGTCACACTTCAAGTCCTGCTATCCCACTCTAGCTTGTGGTTAGCACGGATAATGCTTCGCAACAAGTAGTCCGCGAACCGGTCCTTAATTGTCATGAGTACCGCTAGCAACAAGACAAACCTGGTGCTCACAACCCACCATTTAGTCAAGTTTTATTTGACATATTTAATTAACCAACCACAACCAACTGTCGTAAACCACTAGCCATTAATCATTAATTATCGATAAGTGAATCATTAATTTTCCCCACATAAAATGACACTACAGTTTCTATGCATGACTAAGCAAATCCTAAATAATCTAGCTAGACCATTAAATAGTCATCCAGCTAGTCGGTATTATTCACCCAAGGTATCAAAGTATAGATAACAATAACAAAATGGCCATAAATATCAAGGAATATTGGCTATTAAATAATTACCTGTAATAATGTCATTCCAAAACATTTCATGCAATAACTTTAAAACAAAATACTTTTCACAAATGGGATCAACATTCTCAAGGAGATTGTCGTGTGACTTGCCTTGCAAACGCAAAAGTCTTTAAATGCTCTTCCGAATTCTTCCGTAGACTCCGCAATCTTCCGAACCGGTGACTATATACATAACTACATGTAAAACAATAAAAACTCAAAGAAACTCCAAATAAACAGTACATAAAAATATATAAACAAGTAAATTATGATTTTAGATGAATTTAGGAAGAAGAACGGATCAAATTGAAGTTCAAACGAAAAAGATATGGCTTTTGGAAGGTTGAATTCAAAATAAATTTGAAAAGGAATTGGAAAAGAATATTCTCAAGAATATTCTCTGAATTTTGGGATTAAAATAAATATTTTAAAAAGGGAACTGACACGTGGGATCCACTGTCAGTGACTGGATTTATGTAGACTCGGTCTATGGGACAGAGGAGAGGGGGCTTTAGTGGACAGGTAACCTGGATGCCATATGGACAAAGGGGTACGAGATGGCGATGAGGTCGATACCACCATGGCAATTAGGACTGAGGTGGCAGGATCTGAGAATCAATGGAATCTAATGTTTTGGATTTGGTCTGCATGGGTTGAAACGATAGATCTATTTGGACTTTTATGCAGATTGGATGGCTTAGATCATCTTCATATCATCGGACGGCTAAGGTTCAATGGGACACTGTGTTCGAGCCCGCTGGCAGTGTCACACAGCGGAGCAGCCGAGCAAGGCCATCCATGGCGGCCCAGCCGAAGAGGACGGCACAGGGACAGGACACCGGCGACGGTGTGCTTCGACGACGACCGGCGACCGACGGCTTGCAGCGGTGGCGCGAGGCGGGCGCATAGGAGAAGGCGCAGGCACTGGTCCGGCGGTGGTAGGCGGCAAAGCCGGCGGAGAGGAAATGGCGACAGCGGCGACAAGGGCGGAGGCGGTGACGCTCTCGGGATGCAGGGGCAGCGGCAACGGCACACGGGAGCAGGGGCGACGGCGCGGCACAGAGAACGGCGATGGGGCACGGGAGTAGCAGAGGGGCGGCGCGACGGGGTGGCGGTGGCGCTCTGCCTCGGGGCGGTGCGGCAGCGAAGGAGGCGCAGGCGGCGCTAGCGCGGCAGCGGCGTGCAGAGGCAACGGCGGGCCGGCAAGGTGGAGAGGGGAGTCGGGCTCCGGGTAGATGACGACGTCGGCGGCCATTGGCGGCGCGGCAGCGACGCATCGGCGACGACGAAGGACAGTAGCAGGCGACGGCACCAGGGACGGGACCGGAGAGGCCTGCAGGACGACAGCGGCTTCAGGGAAGGGGTGGCGGACTTCGGGCTCACCGGCGGCGGGTGAAGGGCGTGCAGGCAGTGACGGCGTCCGCGGCGACGTTGGCGCGGAGCCGAGGCGAGGGCGACGGCGATCGACGGCGGTAGCCAACGGCGACGGGACGGCGACGTAGGCGATGGCGCACGGTAGATGGGAGCAAAACATCGGGGCACCGGGGAGGAGACGACGATGGCAGAACCAACGGTGATGACAACGACGAATAGGGAAAAAAGACGAGGCGCTGGTGTAGATGACAACGGCGATGCCGACGACGACGATGGGGAAAGGACAGAGGCGCTAGAGGGGCACGGGCTCACCAGTGGCAAAATCGACGACGACGACAAAGCCGAGTTGCCGAGCAGAGGGAGGAAGGGCGAGGCGCCGGAGCTTGGCTTGGGGCTCACCGGTGACTGCGGCGACCGGCGGCGGCGCTGGATAGCGGCGGCGGCAGGGAGCAAGGCCACAGACGGCGGCGCACGGGCAGAGGGGCGGCTGGGGCGCTGTGGCGGCGCGTCGGGGATTCGGCGGCGGCGGCGGCAGATGGGAAACAGGGGCGGCATGGCAGGTGCTCACTGGCGGCAGGCGAAGGCGACCAACCAACGCCGGCTAGGGCTTCCGCGACGGCCACGGCAATGAGGATGACGACGGCGCTAGGTCAGCAGGAGGCGGCGGTGCGGCTGAGGGGAGGCGCAGACGACGGCGAGGGCTTGCAGGGGCGTGGGCTAGGGCACGGCGGCGACCTTGATATATATATAGGGCGAATTTTTACTGTTACTAATTTAATTTTTTTTTTTAATTTATAAAACTAATTTTCGATTTGGGTCATTTGCAAAACTAACCTCTTGCCGCCCTGGGCCACGGCGGTTTTTAAAAACCGCCGTGGCCCAGGGCGGCAAGAGGTTAGTTTTGCAAATGACCCAAATCGAAAATTAGTTTTGTAAATTAAAAAAAAATTAAATTAGTAACAGTAAAAATTCTATATAGGGCAAAAACCGCCGTGGCCCAGGGCGGCAAGAGGTTAGTTTTGCAAATGACCCAAATCGAAAATTAGTTTTGTAAATTAAAAAAAAATTAAATTAGTAACAGTAAAAATTCTATATAGGGCAGCGGCTGTGCGCGGATTCGGCGGCGGCAGGCGTGGGCATCGCGGCGCGGCTGGCTGGGCTGGGCGGTGGAGCGCGGGCCAGGCCGGGGTGGACCTGGGCGGTGGCGATGGGCCGAGCCCGGGGTGGACCGAGGCGGCGCACGGGCGCAAGGCCGAACAGAGAGAGAGAAGGATGGGGGAGGAAGGAGGAGGCCGAGGAGAAGAACAGTGCTGAAGGAGAAAAAAAGAAAAGAAGGGAGAAAAAAGAAAGAGAAGGGGAAGAAAAAGAAATAAAAGGGTAAGATTGGAAAGGAAAAATAAGAGTCTTTTTTCCGGAAAATTCCAATTTCGCAAAAATTGGAATTTGAGGATATTTGTGGAATCTGAGTCGCGTTCTGGAATTTAGAAATTTCAGAAATATTCGGGACATTGGAATTATCTGGGTACGAGGATATATATATATATATATATATACGTATATATATATTGGGGATCAAAGGGTATTTGGACGAATTTAGAAAACAAAAGTATATTTAGTCGGGTCTAGGAAATGGAATATTTTGTGGGATTCAGAGAATGAAGAATATTTTCCCGAGGGAATTTTGGGGAGTAGAATATCGGAATATTAGAGAAATATTTAGGGAATAAAATATCGAATTATTCTTCGGGTTGGGAACTAGTAAATGGAATATTCCAAATAAAATATTTCGGGATAAGGGAATTGACGAGAGTGTTTTATTGGGACAGGAATTTGGAGAAATCTCAGACGATTGGAGATTTGGATTTATTTTGACAGAAAAGGGGTTTAAGGAAATATCTGGGATTTATCTCAAAGGGGAATATAGATATTTTGAATACAAAGGATCTCGGATTGGGAGTCCAAAAGAGTTCTAAGGTTTCAAAAATGAATAAATCCAATAACTCCGAATTTAGGTTTTCGAGATGACTTTAGGGTTCTGAGAAGGACACAAAACCCTAGAAGAAAAGGGAGTCAGAGTTCACGATGAACGGGGAGACTTCAAAGGACTGAATCAGGAACAACCCGAACAGGGGAAATGAAAAGGAATTTATTTATATTTATTTAATTACTTTAGTGATCTTTATAGCATTAAAATTAATTCTATAGCTCCAAAAAAATCCGAGAAAATTTCAAAGAGTTTATTAAACCACGAGGAATTTACCAGAACTAAATGCCACCATGAAGCACGAAGAATTTATTATTATAAATACTCAAACGCTTAAAATACTCCGACAAAACCCCTGGAATATAAAAGCATCCAAGTATTTATTTAAAGATTTAAACTCGGGATTTTTAATATTGGAAATTTCAAAATTTTATTCAAACTCTTTCTCAAACAAAAAAAAATTTCTAGTGTATTCTTGTATTTCCATTTACCCACAATAATTTTTAATTAAGACAATTTTCAGGGCGTTACATTTTTCCTTCCTAATGGCATTATAAAATAAATGCATGTTTGAATAAAAATAGGAATTTAAACCATCGGATCAACATGCTCAAAGGGTTGTGAATTTGTGTGACTTGCCTTGCTGCTCTACAAAGTCTTCCGAACCTTCTTCAACGTAAACTGACTCCTCCGGAACGTCGAAAACTAAAGGCAAATAACAAAACAAGCAAAAACAGTACATAAGCACATAGTAATAGTACGTGTGGATATTTTGAATGGATAGATCTTGATTTTTAAAGAATTTAGAGACTTGAATGACCTCAATTCGAGTTCGTATGAATTAGTTATTATTTTTAGAAGTTTAAGCCGATTAAAACCATATACGGAAATTATTAAAGTCATAATGACGCAATAATGAATTAATTTTGAAAGAGAAAAAGGGATTTATTACGTCATCGGAGTCTGGTCCACTGTAGACCGAGTTCACCGAGGTGGTGTACGGGAACCGACGGTTAGGATCTAAAGGATCAAGATCGGACGGCCTGAATGGATCCCGATGTCCAGCACACAGATGGCGACACATGGCGCCCAGCTGGCAGCCACGGGGGACAGGGCGGCTGACGGGGCGACCGACGTGGACGACCGACGACGGCACGGGCGGCGGGGCTTGCCGGCTTATCCCGGGCACTACGGCGGCTACGGGCTGCACCAAAAGGAAGAGCTCAACGAGGCGATCATACCCCGAAGTCACACTGCGGCGAACGGCTGCGGATGGTCACCGGCGATGACGAAAAGCGGCGGAGGCCTTCGGGTCTTCGGCGACGACAGCTCTCTGGCGGTGGAGGGCAGCTTCGGACTGGCGGACGGGGTGCGGCTCCTCCAGGCGAACACGACTGAAGAGGCGGTGATGACCGGAGCGGCGGCGCGGCGCAGCTGAAGTCGACGGCGACAGTGGTGATGCAATCTAGCGAGGATTAGGGCTCTACGGGAGGCGATGGGCTAGGGTAAGGGCGGCGGCGTGCAGAGGGGAGAACAGGGGTACTTATAGGGCTGCTGGTCAAGGGAGTCCGAGGCGGACACGACAACTATGGCGGCGGCAAAAACGGGTAGCGGCGGGTTTCCGAAAGGAGCTCGAGTTCGAGCCGAAATCCAAGTCGATTCGTTCCGGATTTTGAGGGAAAAGGCGGAGGGGAACAAGGGAAAGATTTCCCCTCATCTAATTTGAGAAAGGATCGAACGGGGCAGCCGGATTTTGCGCCGCACGGCGACGATGCAAGCTCGGTCCCGGCCCGAGCTTGACGATGACCCTGATAGGTGGGGTCCACCTGTCGGCGGGAGAAAAGAAAGAGAAGAGAGAGGGGAAGCGGACCAGTAGCTAGGCTTTGGCGCGCGGAAAGGAGAGAGAGAGGGATGGCGCTGGGCCAAATTCAGCCCAATGGCCAGGGGAGAGTTTTTAAAACCTTTTTCCTTTTTATTAATTCATTGAAATGGTTTTCCAATTACTAAAAATACTTTCTTAGCTCAAGTAATTCCCAGGAAATTCCAGGGACTAAAGGAGTTAAAGAAATATTTAATAAAATTTTATCTGCCCTATTTTTATATTGAAATTTCTTAAGGATTTTTATTAACCTCTTCTTTAAGCTTTTAAATAATTTCTAAAAATTGTATTTCCGTATATATTAATTAAATAGATAATTTTAGGGTATGACACTCCGTCGCAAAATAGTTTCATTTTTCAATCATCTCATTTGTCCTATAAGACTTTATTTTCTGTATTGAAGTTTGTAAAAGTTAGAATGAATTAATTGAAGTTCATCAAAATAGGAGACAAATATATTATAGTATGCTAAAATAAATAATATTTTAGTTCTTGTGTCGTTTTGAGTGATATGTCCTTAAAAATAAAGTTTTTTTAGGTCGGAGGGGGTACTACTGTACAGGAGTTTCAACTTTCAAGTGGCCAATACCAAACGCGGCTCACATGACGAGCGATTTAGCGACCCTGGGCAGTAGGCACCGCCCCCGCGCGGCGGATGTGCCCCCTCGCCAAGGCAAGCTATCTGCTGCACTAATCACCCGCAGCGTAATATCGCGTGGTCCGGTCGACTACTACATTGCCTGGTTTGGCTAGCTACCGGGCGGCGTCTCCGCATCTCGGCCCATACCGCCATGCGGCGACTCTGCCATGGTTCACTGCACGATCGCGATGAGTGTGCGCTAGGTGTCGTGCATGCATTTGTCCCTTGCAAACATGACCGGCCGGTTTGGCACTTCAGTTTCTGGAAGCAGTCCCCGTCTCTGATTTTATTCGTAGTAGTAGGGTACTAGCCGGTTGCTAGGATCAGGCTAAGCAATGAGCAGAGGACGCCGGTCAGTAGGAGAGTGTGTACAGGAGGTTAACCGGCCGGGCATAGAGAGAAGAATCCAGGAGGGTGAAAGACGGAAGGGGAAAGGAACAAGTGTAGCAAAGCGGAGCAAGCACGCACGTAGATGTGCAATCCCACGTTTTTGTGTTTTGAGAGATAAAAGCAAATTATATCATATATTTGTTGTAGTAGGTACCAAAAAATTATAACATATGTCTAAATTTATATCAAACAGTTGTTATTTTTTAGGACGGGGTGTATTAAGGTCCTGTTCTTTTCCACTATTTTCCCTCAACTTTTTTTTTTCGTTTTCCACGCGCATGTTTCTTAAAACGATCCATGGTGCGTTTTTTTTAAAAATTTTCTATATGAAAGTAGCTAAAAAACAAATAAATCTATTTTTCAAGTTTTTAATAATAAATACTTAATTAATCACGTACTAATAATATTTCTTATTTTACGTGTGGCTTAAATAAGCCCTTGCTTCAGTCCTGCCGAACAGCCTGTAAGTAATAGGCCGAAATGGCGCAAAACCAAGAATCCAAACGCAAAATTTCCACCGGTCACGCGCCGACGTAAGCGCCTGCCACATGACGATGGGGAGCCGGGAAGCAGCAGCATCTCTGCGCCACTGCTGCTGCAACCAAAGCACGTCGTACATGGATTAAATGGAGTATTTAAATGGCGGTGCGAGAAAGCCGAGGCACCTGACCAGAAGCCAATAGCCAGCAAGGGGCTACCCGGCCAGCCGGGCAAGTGAAATCTGCTCGGGCTCGGCGAAGTAACGCGCGCGGCAGTACGAGTACGACACACGGGCAGCATTGCCGAATCGTTCTCCCGCGCAGGAATCTATCAAAGATTTCTCGCCGAAGTATGGACGACACCGGAAGGCCGGAAGTGTGCGGTTATCGCCTACTGTTTGTAGGGAAGCTCTCTGTTCCATCCACAGTAGACAGCAACATTTCGGGATATGTAAATGACCAGTGTTACACACACTGAAAAATCCTCAACCATTTCACTTAATTAGTCCGTAATAATCCAAAATTAAGACCCATAGAATGTAATAAAGTTCTCAACCATTTGATTTAATTAATCTGGAATTATCGAATTTTACGACTCACATACTGTCTAGTTCGTTTGGTTAGTGGTTAATTTGCTACAACTCAGATAGTAAAAGTATGCATGCCGTATAAGGCTGCATTCCTTCCAGAGGATGGGTCGAGATTTTCGACGACACGTAAAATGAGACAAGTTATTAGCGTATGATTAAGTTATTAGCGTATGATTAATCGAGTATTAATTATTTTAAACTTAAAAAATAGATTTATTTGATTTTTTTAGAAACTTTTAGATAGAAAGTTTTTATAAAAAAAACATACCGTTTAGCAGTTCAAGAAGTGTGCTCATAAAAAACAAGTAAGTAGCTCAGCCTAACCTCTAAAACGAAGGCACCCTAAGTGTGGCAAAATTTGGCTATAAGAAGTGTGTGACAAGTGAGCCAATAGGGTAACAAAAGTGTGGCTTGTCTGAATTAGAGTACTTAATAATTGTCTAACAAATTGTGGCTACTTGAGAGCTCCTTTAAAACGCATAAATTTTATAGCATTGTCACATAAAATAGATCAAATTAGCGTGGCAAACTTTGGCTATCAGCCAAACATCATGCTCTTAATTAATATGTCATATCGGTGTTTATAGAGAAATGGGTAAGAAAAATTGGTATAGGTGTACATTTTCCCTTTCTGAATACTTGTCATTCAGTAATGTTCATCCACAAAATTTTTAAGTACTACCTCCATTTCAGATAGTTTGATTTTTTTCTTAAGTCAAACTTTTATAAATTTGATCAAGTTTATAGAAAAACGTAGCAATATCTATGAATGTAGTAGATATGACATACTCTATATATATATAGACATACACCGTCGAAAATACCGTATATCTAATAGGATATGGAAGGTGAAGACCGGATATGGATAAAATTATATTCAAAGAAAGAAACGTACTTCGGATAAGGGAGCACTTCGTAGTCCGCCTCGGTGGCGATGAGAACTTGTCTGCATGTGTCTTATCCGGGAGTCTCCGAGTTCTATTTGGAGAGTAGGGGTCATCTTTCGGTATAAAACACATCATGCCCCTAGGAGGGGAGGGCATTGAATCAAAATGCTATAGATCAAGAGACGCCAAGCCTGCGCCAAGGTAAAGCCTTTTGCTAGTAGTCCAACTACTGCATATGGCTAATACTGGTTGGTATGCTAGGCTAGACAGCTTACATCCGTCTTTGTACTTGGTGTATACATCCCGTCCAATACATATAAACATAAGTAGTGCTATTACCCAAGTTGGGGGCCTAAACCTGTATAAAATCCCCTTTTCTCGCTCCATTTTTATAAATCGATGGATACCTAGGTATCAAACAACCCCTACATCCACAAATACCTAATTGGGATCCAACCTGTCAACATCTATAACATAAAATGAATTTCATTAAAACCAACATTGAATATATTTTGATAGTTTATCGGCTTTATGTTAAAATATTAATTTATTTTTCTACAAACTTAATCAAACTTAAAGAAGAACGAAGAAAGTAAATTACAACCATGGCACTTTCATTCCTTAAATACATTCATAATATATATGGAGCCAGGCTTCTTTGTTGTGTGACCTTAGGCAACTTTCACTTCTGTAGTTGGTTGAAGCTTACCAGCCACACGCAAAACAAGAAAGTCATTAGCACATGAATAATTAATTATTGACTATTATAAACTTAAAATTGGATTTATTTGATTTTTTTAAGGAAACTTCTATATAGAAATTTTTTAAAAAAACACACCATTTAGCACTTCAGAAAGCATGCTCACAAAAAGCGAGTTAAGAAGCAGAATCAAATGGTGCCTTACTATCACACTCATCTAATGAGTGCTTGCCACAACGCTTTCCTTGGTCTACAGTTACACAATCTCAATATTACCTCTTGTAGGGATCCTATCAATTGGCTCCCTCAAGTGGGTGAACAAAACTTCTTTACATTCCTGGTTTCTGCATCTAGGATGCATATAGCCATAAAATTTGAGCTAAAAAGTCATAGGGCTTGTTCAATTTGTTGCCAAGACCACCCATTCCAAATTTTGGTACTACCAAATTTTGAGAAGGCAAACAAGATTTTACCAACACAACCTTACCAATCCCTACCAACATTTGGTAATTCCGAAAACTTCTACTTACAAAACTATACCAAAATTTGGTAAGGTGTCAAACCAAACACTACCTCCACGTCTTGACCTTGCCAAAGTTTTACCTTTACCAACACATGTGTAACGCCCCTTCTCCCGCTAACCAGTATAGGCCAACAAAAGAGGAACACCTTTACCTGCAATACATGTACCAGTCCTAGAAGACCAGTTGGTACATACAGGACATCAGTGGATCATCGTCAAACCTGCTTTATTCATTTCGACATAGTCCTTCCATAGATTGTAGCCCCGGACAGAACCCGAGACATATAACGATACATTACAAAAGTTGGCAACGGAAAACACGTATAGACCCAATACCCACGAGAAAAAGCTTAGGATCTAGACCGAAACCCTAAAACTCATCGTACTCGACTTGCTCTTGAAAATATCCACTGAGAGTAGGGTATTCATCTTCATAAGCTTCTGGGGAAGAAAAGCAAGGGTGAGTACGCGAGGTACTCAACAAGTCATGAAAGAAAAGTGGCATGCAAGGTTTAGCAAAGAGGGCTAGAGTTTATTTTGTAAATGTAACTTTTTGACGATGTTGAGTTTTGGAAAAATTCTATGGGTGCTCTTTAAGTTGTTGGAAAGAAGCTCACGCTTCAATCCATTCCGTAAGTTGCTTTGCAACCACTCACCATAATTAAGTTAATCGGGAGGAGACTCGCGTCTCAACCCATTCCACAAGTCGGAGACTAGTTACATTTTTTCGATTCGGAGCATACGCTCCATTAGCACCTCCATTTGGGTGTATACTCATTTTTATTCTCAAAACCTTTCTTTCTTAACTTAAACAACACAACTATGGTGTTATTCAGCACCCCGAGTCATACAAGCCCATTTCAAGCTACACAGGCCATCCATCAGTCACATAGATCGATTCTGGTAATGATTCCTAACTCGCAAAACAATTACACAAACATTCACAAACAAAAACTACGCTAGAGAAATTACTTCACATCCGTCCGTAACCGTGGGCACTGCTGTTCAAACACTTTATAAACCTTTTGCAAAGGGTGCACACTTTACCCACACGATGCGAGCTTACTCCCACACTGGCCAAGTGGGGAGGTTCGGGATAAGGCCTTTCCAGAGCCTTCTCAGGATAGTATGTTGCCCTATAAATGGGTTTTCAAACCAAGTACCAGGAACTCATTTTCTGTACTCAAGGACAGGGGTATATCGCCCTCATGGCACCTAGTCGATTCTACATTTATTAGTAACCGAACGATCCTAAGAACACTAATTACTAGGCCAGGGGCGTCCTATTCCACCTGTGTGATTGCACTGTATTATGTTCAGTACAATTCACCAAGGAAATGGTCCTTATATGCCACATGAAATCGGGGCCACACAGGCAACGATGACCCATGACCAAATTTTATAAAACAGGTTTAGTTCGCAACTTCTCGACCAAGGGTGCCGAGATTTTAAATTATTTTCACAACCCTAAGTTTTCCCATCGTCAAATTTTAATAAAAAATAAAATAAAATAAGGATCATCAATTTTCGCACTCAAGTATGAGTACTAGGACGACGGGGTTACAAAGGATAGGGTAAACAATTTAATCAAGGAAAGGTATTATGTAGCAATTAGGTTAGGCCTAACAAATTTGTCTTGCGAACCACGGCCAAAATAATCGTGTTCCTAAATTTGCACATTTCGGAAATCAAGATAATTTTCAAAACATGGGTTCAATATGGTCGAGGGTGACTTTCCTTGCTCTTGATCTTGAGGTTCCTCGACGAAATCCTCGATCTGCGACTCCTCGGTACCGGTTTCTACGCGTCGTAAAAAGAAAGTAAGCAAAACACCCAAAATCAGAACCTATTTTATATAACTAATAGCACCAGTGTGTAGATCTCATTTTTAGAAAAATTTTGAGAGTTGAATAGGTTCAAACGGAGTTACGGTTTAAAAGTTATGATTTTTCAAAGTTTTAATCAATTTATGAGAATATAAAAGGAATAAAATTAATTTGGGAGAATAAAACGAAATGGGTATAGCGGCTGACTAGTGGGGCCCTGCTATCAATGGGAGAGAGAGGGCTGAGGGGAACAAGAGGCTGACAGGTGGGGTCGGTTGGTCAGTGAGGAGGGAGGAAACATAGTGGCTGACATGTAGGGTCGGTTGGTCAATGAAGGAGAGAGGAAACACAGTGGCTGACATGTGGGAGCAAGCTGTCAGTGGAGGGGATAGAGTATGTAGGTGCTGATGGGTGGGGCCAGCTTGTCAGCGGTTGAGGGAGAGAGGAGGTCGAGGTAGGCACCTGGGATGGCCCACGTCGGCTAACGCGGCGCCCACGTGGCATGCTACGTCCGTGTGGACCGGCGGGCTGACCCCGACGCCAATCGATGGCTGACGGCAGCGAATCTCGGTGAGCGGGTGGTGGCGGCGGAAAGAGGAAGGGATAGGGAGTTTGGTGAACTTCTCAGATTGGCTCGGGAGGGATGGAGGAAGGCGGGAAACGGCAGCGAACCTTGGCGGTGGCTGTGGTCATTTGGTCATCGCCGATGGCCAAACCAGCGGCGGAGGGGCTCGGGATTTGGTCTTTTGGGAGTGGTGCATCGAGGGGAAGAGAATGGAGAAGGTTATTTGGTCACTACCTTTGTCAATGGCGCGAATTAGATCGGCAGCGATGGCGAACGGCGGAGGGGAGGATATGGGGATTTTGAAATCTAGGGCTAATCGGTGACAGTGATGGGCGGAGGGGAGTCGCGGTGGCACGGGGAGCACAGTGGTGGCGGTGGATTGGTCTATGGTGCACTGAAACGGCGGCGGAAGCTTGGGTCAATGCACAAATGGCGACGGCGGAGAGAGGATTACAGCGGCGAGTTGGCTCGGGCTCGGTTTCTTGGTGGCTAGAGGAGAGGGGGCTCTGCCCTATTTATAGAGGAGGCCTTGCGCCAGAGGACGGTGGACAAAGGCGGTGGCAATAGGGGATAGAGCTTGAGCTCGGTCGACGCGACACAACAATGGCGCGGCACTATGGCCAGCATCGTCAGCGCTCCGGAAGGGGAAAATGGGGAGCGGAGAGGATGGCGAAGTGACGGGACATGAAGCTCGCGTGTGTGTATTGACTTCCGGGGCTCACCGAGAAAAAAGGCTGCGACAGCCATGGCGGTCTTTGACTCCGGTGCTCGGGAGGAGGTGACAGGGCGGATTTCTTGCCGGGGCTCTGGCAGGATGGGACGTCGACGATTGACAACATGCTTCGGGATTAAATTAGGGAGACATGGAGGTATGGGCGAAGAAGAGCCGAGAGAGATCAGGAGAGAGGAGAGAGAGATGAGCGGCAACAGGAGGAAGACGACGACACTGTCGTGGGGGCTGACAAGCGGGACCCGTGCGGAGATGAATCGTGGCCGTCCATGTGTGTCGTCGGGCGGTCGAGAGAGCAAGGGAAAAAAAGTGCCACTGACATGTGGGGCCTGTGGAAATTTTAATCCCGAGCGCGGGCGGGCCAGGCAGTGGCTGGGCCAAACAGGCCGTGCGGGGAGAGGAGAGAGGGAGAGTGTGCTGGAGCAGGCCGAGGAAAAAAAGAAAGGAGGATGGCCCAATGGCATAGTGCTGCTTCATTTTTTTCCAGGGATAGTTTCTTTGGATTTGTTTGGAGATTTTGAATTTGGATTTGATTTTTAAATTGGACTTTTGAAATCAAGGGAAAGTAGGGGATTTTTGGAGGGGTGTTCGGGGCTGATTTGAGGAAAAATTTTGAGATCACACATGGCACATATACCAGGAATCTGGTCAAGAGCCAAATTTTGCAAATAGATTTTTATTCAAAATAATTTGAAACGAGGGATAAAAACACAGGCATTACAACATGGTAAGGTTTTTTTTGGTAATAAACTAAAATGCCCGTAGTAAGGAACAAATTAAAACTCCTTATGAGATGAAATAAGCAAAGCATTCAATAAGTAGAAACACACACATGTACGTACGTGCGTATGTATGTTTGTACAAAACAAGATGTACTAAGGAAAAGCACATTAAGCATGAAACCTATTAGTAGCCAGTCATCCAAAAAGGATAAAAAGAAGTCCTTGACTCCAAGTGTGTGGCTCCAATTAGCACAATATCTTGGTCATCCTAATGATGTATCACAGACAAAAATAGAGCCAGCTGAAAGAACAAACCTTTTAAACGGATTACTTAGTACTTGTTGTACACCGATCTCTCTAATTCTAAATGTAGGCACGTTTTGAGTTGATCATAAGAACAAACAAAATGTCAAAATAGCCTTTCTTTCCTATGGCTTTTACACATTTCATCTGATACCTTATTTCTACACGAGTGATAGCAATCAATTAGCAACGATGTGAGACGAAGAAAAATAACACACAAGTGCCTCAAAACCTATAGTAGCTTATATTTATAATCAAACGGTATCCCTGTGATAATCTTCATTTACGAGAGAACGATTTTCTTTCTCAAGTTTATTGAGAATTGGGTAAACTCCAATTTTGACCCTCAAACTTATCGACGGATTAGTACCCAACCGCAGTATTCATGTATGTATGGTATATTTATAGGACGTAGGATAAGATTGATATAAAGATGCAGACGAAGATGAAAATGAGACAGAGATTTTTATACTGGTTTAGGCTCTCAGGGTAATAGCCATACTCCAGTTTGGCTAGGAGGGCAGTGCTCTCTACTATATTAATCTCATGAGTATAAAGTATGAGGGAAAAAACTAATCTATCTAGTCTAAAAGTATGTCGGCATAGAGCTGGGGTATGATGGTTATCGGCTATTTATCGTCGGGCTTCTCCAATAACAACTCTATAAAATTAGCAGGTGGTTCTTGTTATTTCTCCTTAGGTTCTGTTTGCTTATCTTAGCTTATATTGACTTGTCCCTTCTCCATGGGAGTCATTTATTTATATCCTCGGATGTCCCCTTGTCCAATTAGAACTAGAGAGCCATATTACGATACGAATCCAAACAATCCTGGTAGAATCCGAGTTTTTCTTATCAGGGACTCCTTTTTTATCTGCTATAGACTCTATCCAATTCTATGGGGTTTGTTTCTGTATCGGGTTTGTTTCCGTATAGAAATTGGTATTATTCTGTCGAGGTATGTACATGTCTATGGAATATTTTATATTTAGTACACTGACAATATTGTTTTATAATGTTTTTTTTGCTAATATAGCATTGGTTCCATGTTTTATACTGTTTTATGTGCATGTCACACATTTTCCTCCTTATTTCTTGACACCATGTATTGATTAGAGAGGAGATGCGAGGAAAAAAAAGGTACAAAAAGTGTACAATATTTTGGGCAATGCCATGTTACTATGTTAGCAATTAACGTTACATTAAAAATAGCACTATGGTTTCTAATATGCCTAAAACCACCACAAAAACCAGTCTCAGGATGAAGCTTGCCTAGTTTTAAAAGTTATTGTGAAAAATGGACTTCGATGAAAATTTGAGGGCTAAAAATGAACTTTACCCCTACAAATTTTAAAGCACTTTTTGGTCAAATTTCTTTTCCTAAAGCACTCTAAAAGTGAAGTTATCCTAAATGTATATATTTTGTGATATTGAATTGGTATGATTTCTCCAAAACCATTCTTTATGATCATTGTTTAGATAATTTTTTTGAGCTATTTGTTAATACCATAGTATATAATTTAATTAATTCATGTATTAATTGAGCATGCATGAACTGATGTCTGATTGTGGCATGCAAGTAGCCTCACTCTCGCTGGTGTTGTTGACTACGGATGCTGGGGCTGAGAGATGGCTTTACGAGACAATCTACAGTGATGTGTGACGACCTCGACACAGCAGTGACAGCACCAATGTTCTCGATGTGGAGTAATGGACAGATGGGTCACCAGCAAAGCTGATGTGATGATGCAGGCAAGGCACACCACGATGCTTTCACCAGATACTCCATTCTTTCTGATCCCTCGGTTAAAACAAGGCAGCCAGTTTCTTGTTTCACACCGAAGGCAAGACATCGTACTTCTGCCTCTCAGCCATTCAGCACAACAGCTTTGAGTAGCTTTTCTTGTGAAGAGCTCGAGTTTTTTATACTAGAGCCACTACAGCTATGGCAGTACACTAACAATCTAATGCTAAAACATGCAAAGGTTGATCGCTACACCTAACATAATCTCTAATGAGACCTCTAATTTTTCACTAAATTCTAGCAGTACTACAACGGAACTAAATAGAGAAAGAGGGGGAAAAGTTCAGGTACGGTACAGCTGATTAATGACACGGCCGGGAAAAAAATGTACAGCCACCACGGCGGCGCTAGCTAGAACGAGGCGACGGCCGGCGCGGTGGCCGCCACGATGACGGTCTCCTTCTTGCGGCGCATCTCGAGCACCTTGCGGTGGGAGTTGGAGTGCAGGCTGCTGACGAAGGTTGGGCTGCAGGCCGGGCGGTACTCCGGGAGGAGGCGGCCCGACTTGTAGCGGACGCCGCAGGCGTTGCAGAGCGTCTTGGCGCCCTCGGGGCCGGCGCGCCACTGGGGCGTCTTCTGGACGCCGCAGTGGCTGCAGCGGCGGTCGCCCGGGGCGGGAAGGGCGGCGCCGCCGCCGGCGGCGAGGTGCGGCGGCTGTTGGTGCTTCGGCTTGCGCCCGCGCTTCTTGGGCTTTTGGTTGCCGTTCTTGCCGTGCTTGGACTTCTTGGAGCGCGGCTGTTCGTCGAGGAGGTCGGAGGCGACTATCGTGGTGGGGAAGTCCACGTACTGGAGGAACGGCGAGAAGGAGGCGGACGAGGAGCAAGAAGAGGTTGTGGCGGTGGAAGACGACGACGTCGAGTCGGACAGGGGTGCTCCGGAGAGCGACCACACGGAGGCACGCGACCGCTTGCTCCGCCTCGCCTTTACCGGCACCAGCGCCTCCGTCGAAAGCGCGCAAATTGTCGGGGTCCTCACAGGGACCAACGCTGACACCGCACCTTCCTGCGGCCGCCGGTGCTGCGGCTTGCACGCAGCCAACGCCGCCGCAGGGAGCTGCGGCACCGGGAGCTCGGCGAGCGAGTCGTCCATGATACGGGACACCCACTCCAGCTCCTCCACGTCATGCGCCTGCACAGAACACACCTTCTAATCAGCAAACGACGGCATGGAGCGAACAAAAAGCGACGGCTTTCATGTGAAACAAGGAACCAAACGTTGTCAAGCACGTACCGGCAGGTCCATCACCGGCGGCAGCAGCGGCATGGGCTCGTACGACACCACCGACGACCCGTGTGAGTCACCAGACTTCTTCTCCACTGCCGCCGGCGCCGCCTCACCTTGCTCTCCGCCGTCCTTGTCCACCTCGCAGAGCTCCTCAAGGTCCAGCAAGTCCTCCACCGAGAACCCGTCCCCTACCATTCCTGCTCCCCTCTCCGCCGCCCCCCACGCCACCGTCCCGGCGGCCGCCGCCGCGGCCATCTCCTCGGCCGCCTCGTACGGCCTGAGGCTACTCCTCAGCGCGGACATCCTCCCGTCCTTCACCTGAAACCGCACAACGAAAGCAGAGCAAAACAAAATGGAACTCCTGTCAGTTTCAAGAACCACCCGGCCCGGAAGAACATCTCCATCCTAAAACTGCCAAGAACGCCTCAGCCACGCAGATAGACCCTCACCAGCGAGCCATGGTGGTGCGCGAACGACGACATGACGGCGGCGGCGTAGGAGGAGCGGTGGGAGGAAAGCGAAGGCGAGGAGGAGGCGTGGAGGAAGTGGGAAGCAGGGGAAAAGGCAGGGGTGGAAGGGATGAGCGCCTGGTGGGTCATTGAATGGCTGCCAAAGTCCGTGTGCTCAACAAATGCACTGTTTGTTTCTCGTCGCCCCTCCATCTCCTCCATTTTTACATCCAACTCCCAACTTTTTTTTACTATAGCACTTTAATTACAAATACAGTACTAAAATTGACTTTGTTTAATATTATTACAGGGAAAGCCACTAATTTGAATCCTGTATACGGTGGCACCCCTTTGCCATTCATTTGGGGCTTCTTTTCGAAAAGAAACGGAGCGAAAATGGGCGAATCTGGAACAGATTCACTCGCTGTGTGGGAGAAGCATTATTCGACGGCCAATTTTTGGCGATTATTTTGAATAATCGGGCGGAGGCAGATAAGCGGGGCGGGTTGTGGGGGTAGGGAATGTGATTAGTGGCCTGCACTCGGGGCGGGGAAGGAAGGATGACACGTGGTGGGCCCAGGCATCCCGCAGATCCTTGCCCTCCAAATGGAGGGAACGCTGCTTCTCTCGAAATCCGGATTCGGAAAGTCCGAGCTCCTCTTTGCTTGTGTTCGGCAGGCAACTAGCAGTGAAGTTCAAGAAATGGCCGTGGGCTCGTGTTCGCCGTTGCCGTTGTGGCGCCAGCAGCTCGCGTAGCGTGCAGCGAAAGCCTTACTTGGATGTATCGGGACTTCACGGTGGCTTTATAAGCTCCTAAATAGTGCTATTTTTTCTAGTAAAACTTTTCTTCGTCAATATTTTTTAAAAAACTATTTAAAGTCAATCTTTCGATTTTTAATATTTAATTTATTTAACTATGTTAACAAATAATTAGGATAAATATAGCTCCATTTATTATTTATTATTCATCAACTATAAAGAACGGTCTAGGGATGATAGAGGTTGAGACCGAGTGTACGAGTAAAGAAGGATTTCAGACTGGTTAGCATCATTGTAGCATAACAGAATAGAGTGAAAAAAATTACTAAATAGGAGTACATATTTGGGTGATGAATGGGAATGTCATTTTGATCGAACAGGGAACAACTTTCTCTTGCTTGTTTGAGCTTTGATTAACACCTTAACCAGAAATTTTTGGCTACTGATTACATGGACCGTATTATTACGACCATAGATTTGTATTTAATATTGTGGGCCATGTTAAAAACCCCATCAATTTTGTATTTTGTTGGAATTGAGAATCCAAATTAAATACAGTTCAATGTTTATTGATAACATGAAAAAGCTATAACTAAGGCACCTTTCGCAATAAGTGGTGAGCTGAGTTGATTCGAGTCACGAAAAATACGATGGATTATTAGTGCGTGATTGATTAAGTATTAGCTATTATAAACTTGAAAAATAGATCTAAGGAGCGTTCAAATCTAAATGTTCAAGCGAAAACCCGCTTCGTTTTTTGTAAGCACGCTTCCTGAGCTACTAAATGGTGCGTTTTTTGCAAAAAAATTTCTATATAGAAGTTGTTTTAAAAATCATATTAATCTATTTTTCAAGTTTGCAATGGTTAATACTCAATTAATCATACGCTAATGGCTCACCTTGTCTTGTGTGATCTTCTTCTTTCTTTTCTCTCACCTTTAAACTATCCCTTATTTGATTTTTTAAAAAAACTTTTATATATAAAGTTTTTGAAAAAAACACACTGCTTAATAGTTTATAAAGTGTGCTCATGATAAACGAAAGAGTAGCCAACCGGAGAAGCACTTTTGAAGTTGTCTAAGGCTCCAAACCGAGTATAACTCAATAATTATTAATTATGGATTCTAGAACTATTAAATCATGGTAAATCTCTCCTAACATCTTTAAATATCAATAACAACAGCCATGTAATATACAGGTTGACAACTAACAATTTATAATTAATTTTCGATTTTTCTTATCGCTTACTATTCTTTTAGCATAGACTTTAAATTGCTAGGAGCAAAACAATATGTCTTGCCTTTTTTTTCGAGGTTTCGCTTACGTGTCTTTAACTGCACAAACATAGTAAGGCCATTCCAAACACGAAAGGTGAGTCCAGGATCTGTCCCTATTGCCACGTTAGCTAACTTATTTTTGGTTCCAATGTATGAGACTCATTGATTATGTGCATCTACACGTTCAAGGCCTCAAGGGACCAGAGGTGTAAAGCTATGTCATTATCAAAAAATAATTATGTTATTCGGTGTACTTAATCTCGGTCCCAGAAATCAGATTACCAACCTCATACCGGAAAGTAAGCTGCAGATGGAAATGAGCATGAACTTATCACCGAAAGGGCCGTTTACTGTACCATCGAAAGCATTACCATTCTTTTTCCGGGTGACGTGGCTACGAAAGGGCAGGTGAAGTGGGCAACAAATATGGCCGAATTTCACCCGCTCGGCTTTATGCGCGGGTGTCGTTTAAGGTTAAAATTGACCTTATTATTTTTTTTTAATGTTAAATTTTGACAAGGTTTAGCATGGCTAATTTTAATAAAGATAAAATCGTGTTTAGATTTAAGCCAAAATAGTTTAAATTAATTATTAAAGTGGTCTATTGTTTAAACTTGCTAAAATTAAACTTTAATCTAAATAGATACTAAATTATTAAAATTATCAAATATTAGTAAGATTAATTTTGGTCATAAGCCAAACTGAACCCTATCTTCTTTCACTTAGGATTAATGCTTAGTTCAAAAGTGAGGGTAAAGAAAAAAAAAGATCATCTATAACGAGGTGAGCCATTAGTGTATAACTAATTAAATATTACTTTTTTGTCTTAAAATATAAGAACCTAGTATTGGATGTGATACATTATATCTATCTAGATTCGTATTTCTAGAATATATCACATCTAGTACTAGATTATAATATTTTAAGATGGAGATAGTAGCTATTACAAACTTGGAAAATAAATTAATATGATTTTTTAAAGCAACTTTTAAATAGAAATTTTTTTATAAAAATATACTGTTTAATAGTTCGAAAAATATACTTATAGAAAATAAAAGGGTTTTACGTAGATCGGAATGGGCTCTAAATAAACAAACCCTGCCCCGCGCCAAAGGAGACCGTCAGACAGCGCGCTGGCTGTTATCCTCGGAATGGCAAAACCGAGCCGAGAAATCCCACGAACTCCACAATTTTTACTCTACGTCGAGCTCAATGTCGACGCCCAACTGGTGGAAACTGGAATCGCCAATTTTGACCGAGCCTGTGGGCGAAGTTACCGAAACGCCACCCACCCTGACAAAAGTCCAGCGCCGCCCCACGTTCGCTGCGAGGAAGGGGCGAAACCGCGGTTCCCGGTCACCCCAAGGGGCAGTTTCGGGACGTCGACAGGTGAACGCCAGCGTCCACCTCTCGCTCGCGCAAGATACCCTCTACAAGACTGGAGCCCACACGTCAGTGGCGGTGCAACCTGCCCATGCCGCGTCCGCGTCCAACGTGGCGGGCGCATCGACAAGGGGGAGACGACGTGGTGCGCTGTGTCAGACTCGTCGGTTTGGATTTTGGGAGCGCCGGGTCGCGTTCAAAATTTGAAAGCCTCCCTCCCGGCTACCGGGGCGGGGTCTTGGACTCCTGGGCCGTCCTGCGATAGTCACGCGAAACAGAGCGGCCAATGTGAGTCAAACTCGGCGAAAATTTAAGCGGCCAACGATTTGAGCGTAGCAACTTTTGGCACCTCCCAGATTTGTCGCTTGGGGGTTTTCTCGCTTCGTCGTCATCCGAACAGCCACATGTCATGCCCAGCAAGACACGCAAGTGGAGGTACACTGACACATTGTACACGCCGACTCGGCCGCGTGGACGATGACAAGTCGCCGACGGAGACGCCGAGGACGGGGTGACGGGGTCTTCGCTGCTTTTACTCGCACGCATGCTACCGTGGATGCCATACCATGTGGTCACCATCGACAACGGCCTGTGGAAAACAACAATATCGAAACAGTTTAACTTAACACGTACATATATAGGCAGAAATGTGAAGTCAATGGCACTAATCTCTCTAACGGAAAGGTCATTGCATCATGCATGCATGGCCTGTATAGTACTATATGGGACGTTTGGCCGGAGTTGATAATATTCAGAATCGTCCATTTGCACCAACGAATTTATAAGTTGAATGCTGCTTTATACATGGAGTATTATAACGTCCATGGTGTCGGTCAACTGAATCCGGCCTGTACTTCTGAAAGCTGACCTATCTAGCTCACATTTTAAAATTGTGTACGCCGGATAAAAAAATTTTGTTTCTGGTAAACTAAATTTTAGTTTTGAAACTACTGGCATGTTGGACACGTGGCATTTTCCTTAATGGACAAATGTTTTTTTTTTTGTGACAATGTGCTTGTGAACGAGAAATATCCATAAAAAATTGGGTTCTTCGGTGCTTGCTTGGTTGCTCGTTGACTTACTGTAGACCATTTGAACTCAACCACTTAATTTTTGAGTTGATTTAAGGATAGTTTGAATGTGAGGAAAGAGGGAAGAGAAAGAAAATCATGTAAAACGAGGTGACTTATTAGCACATGATTAATTAAGTATTAATTATTTTAAACTTAAAAAATTAATTAATTTGTTTTTTTAAAGCAACATTTATATAGAAATTTTTTGTAAAAAATATACTGTTTAGCAGTTCGGGAAGTATGTTCACAAAAAACGAGGTTTTTTTTGTCTCTATTGGTAGATGCGAACCCAAGGGGACCTATGATTTAGCTTATTGCTTGTGGCTTGTAACTCAATTTCCGTCAGCACACTTCCTAAAACGTAAAATAGTGTTTTTTTCATAAATTTTCTATATGAAAGTATCTCCAAAAAATCAAATAGATCCATTTTTCAAGTTTGTAATAGTTAATACCTAATTACTCACGCATCAACGACGTTTCTCGTTTTACATGCGGCTTATAAGCCACCGTAAGAAGCTAAATCAAACACCCCCTAAATTGTTTGGACCATTGTAATTCAAAAACACATGAATAGAGAAAATACAGTATTCGAATGTCAAGACATGTTGAATCTCACAGGAAATAAAATATGAAGGTCATGGCCCCGGGTACCTCATGAAAAGCTTCATGGCTACTCGGATAAAGGATAAGTCTAATCCTGTCATTAGAGATATAACAGGACTCGGTGTATATTACCTTATATGATAAGAAAAGGAATATAATCCTAGTCGGGTATGTTGTATTCTTAAAAGAAAATCCCTTGGTCGAGTCCGACTGGGATTCCTACCATATAACCTTATCTCCTCGGTATATAAAGAGAGGCAGAGAGTCCCTAGGGCAGAACAACATGAGAGAGATCGACATACAGAATCTCATCAGAGAAACCTCAAAGACAATATAACACAGCTGGAAGTACGGTATTACCTCACCTTAAAGGCCTGAACCAAGATAAATTGTTTCATGTTTCTTTGCAATCCATCAAGTTTAAATCTCACGAGTAGCTTCATATTATTATTGCCAATACAAAGCATCGACATAAAACCATAAGAATTACTCAAAACATATGTTTAGATAGCTAAAAAAAATATAGGAATTTTGAGATTATATGTTACTCAGCTTGAGTGATAGTAGAGAGAAAGAGAGAGATTACCTTGAAATTCTCAAAGGAAACAAAACCATGAAGTTGGAGCTTATGTTTACAATCCTATGAAATGGATGCATAGAAATGCATTTCAAAGAAATTTTGCAACTCATATAATCCTACATACCAGACATCCTCAATATGAAAAAAATCATAATGATTCAAATTCTCCAATTTTTCTTTGAAAATCCTCCAATCCAAAAGAGCCATTAGATTTTACATTTTAATTAGCTAATTGATGGCGGCAAATCCATTTTTCTTAGTAAGGGCTCTTTTGAAACAAAGGTTTTTTAAGGAATTTTGTTGGATAGGAATCCTTTGGAAGATTTTCCTATATGCTCCTTTGGAATAAAGGAGCGAGCCCTTTGAAATTCCTATGGAATAGCCAAATCCATAGGAATTTTAGAGAAAATCTACTATGAGCTCCAAGCTCTTGTAAATTTTCATGTTTATCACTCTCTCTCTAAATTTCTATATTGTTTTCCTGTAAAGTATCAAAACAACACAATTGAGCAATTCATGTGCTTTCATATTTCTTTTCTTAGGATTGCACTGACATGCCACCCTAGTTCTTATATCTTTCCTATTCTTGAGTTTTTTTTAATTCATGCGTTATAAAGAAGCCATAAATTCTTGAGGACCGGGACGTTCAATTTGCATTAGAGTAGTGCCTAGCCAATAGCCACTGTAGAAGAGGAGGAAGGAATGTTGGCATGGGCCTTTTTCTGATATTTATATCTTGAGCGATAGAGTTTTGCTGTTCAAGCGTTGGCGTGCACATCGGCGAGAGCCAGCAAATTTAACGGGAAAGAGAAAACACACACAAAAGAGAAAGCCGCCGACTTTTTCTTTATCGAGAAAACCGAAAAAAAAGCCGACCGGCTTTTTTCCTCTTTGGAGCTCGTTTTCCGGGCTTCTTTAGTTCTTTTCCATCGCTTGCAAGGCACGTCCTAGCTAAGTGATCGTGCTACCCTGTACTGGATTGCATCATCACTCGTGAGATTGCGATAGTGAGAAGAGTATAAGTTGACGGGAGGTCGTTTGGTGCCATCAAAATTTCGCTGTTGTTTGCCGTTCGCATCAAGCAAAATACGAGCACAAATGGCTTTGGGTAGGACTAGGAGCTTCCATTGGTAGCTTTGATGACATTGCACGGATGTTGCCACCCTACTGCACGTACTGTTTCTTCTCGCTACGGTCTTGTTGGTTAGGGAATCAATCAATGCCACCAATAGGATATGGGAGTGCGAGTGAGTACGTGTGGTAGTGCATACTAATTAGTACTTGAGGTGTTTTATGTTATTCTTTACATATATCGTCTCAATACTTCGCTAGTGAGAGAAACTAGGTCGAGAGATTGGGATGGAAAAACTAATACACTGACTAATAATTGCCCAATCTTTTTTTAGGGAAGATAATTTGCTCAATCTTTTCTAGGGGAAGATAATTGCTCAATCCTTTTTTAAAACAAATATAATTGCTCGATCGTGCACCAGCTAATGGATCGATCCACCTGTTAGGCCCGGTTGGGCTCACAGGAGGCCTGTGAGTTGGCTAATATGGACAGGTTTCAAGAATTTATACTGTTACTAATTTAATTTTTTTTAAAATTTACAAAACTAAATTTCGGTTTGAATCAATTGCAAAACTAGTCTCTTGCCGCCCTGGGCCACGGCGGGATTTAAAAACCGCCGTGGCCCAGGCGGCGATATGGCATCCCCGTCACCCGGGACTAACGGCGCGGCCGCCGTTAGCCCCGGGGACGCCACGTGGATTCGCCGCCCTGGGGAACGGCGGCGAATGCCCCCAGGGGGCCGAATGCAAAATTGCATTCGCCGCCCTGGGGGACGGCGGCGAATGCAGGGCATTCGCCGCCGTCCCCCAGGGCGGTAAATCCACTGGACCGTCCGCCCGGCAATCGGACGGTCCGTTCGCACAGGGATCAGACCGTCCGATCAAACCGTTCCTCCCATCGGACCATTGCCCAGCCCAGCCTCGGCCCCCTGGAGCCATTTGTAAATTACCAAATTTGAAAATTTGTTGCTAATTTTTCACCCCAAAATTTTTGAAAATTTATTTGTCAAAATTAAATTCTTAAATTCAATTTATTGTGCCATTGCATTTATTGAGTCGATGTTTTAAAAAAACCAAATATCATATACTGTTCACGTCGTGAAAAGAACTTGTCAAACTGAGCGTATTCCCCGGATCGCCCACTCGCATTCCACTCCTCGTATGTCTGGATCGGCACTCGCAATCCATCCTCCCGTCTTTCGCCTACACGCTTAACAAAATTTAGTTTTAATCGTGTTAGGGTATGTTTTTGACAGTTTTTTTTTATAATCCGACGATGTGGGCGTTGGTTTGTAAATCGTGCTGATCATTTTCAAGTTATTTTTGGTAAAACTTAATAATGACATGGTAATAGGCCGGTCCGTTTTAATGACATGATAATAGGTAGATGCGAGCCATTCGCATTGCGGCATGATGAATGCGACACCCATAGTACGAAATACAACAAGCGAGACTACATTGTTAGCAGTACAATGTATCTGAAGGATGGGATCGAGTCTACAGGAGGTGAATATGGACATGACAAATTTAAACAAGTAATGCGATACCTATAAATAAATAAATACAACAATAGCCCTAGGTCATACGCCTCCTCGTCCTCCTAGGCTGCGCTCGCACGTGCCCGCGAGTACGTCAGGCGTCCGCTGGTACCCCACGGGTAGCTCGGACCGCTGAGCAGCAGGGGAAGCACCGGCGTCGTGCGGCTGTGTGTGCGGTGCACCTCCGAGCTGTGACGACCCGATCATGTCCTGCTCCGGAAGGAGGTCGTCCTCGGTAGAGATCCAAGCAGAGGTGCTCGGGGCAGATCCCCGCCCAGTGTCCCCCAGGTGGAGGTGAGATCCGGTGCGTGGTCTGGTAAAGAAAATCTCGCGTTAGCCGCATAAAAAGTGCAATTAGTTATGTAGAATAGGTTCAATCCTGACGACCTGACAATTCCTCTGTGCCGATCGTGGAGGCTGCCGACCTCGATCCTCCGGCAACACACCGCTAACAGTTGCGGGTTACCAGAAGGACCTGCTCCCCACGACGTACTGGCCCCTGCAGAACCGCCGCTTCCTGCCCGATTCCCTTCACATGGGGACCTCGCATAGGTATCTGCATCGGTGGGACTTGCAGGGACGGCGACAACTCAGAGCACGGACGACCGAGCGCATCGTGTTGCCACATCCGGTCGAACGTGATCGTCTGCTCCTGCTGCTGAGAGGGATGCCAGCCTGTAGGCGCTGCCATCGCAGTAGGTCCAGCTCCGTGTGGACCTGCTAGCATCCGGTCCGCCTGTTCAGCAGACATGCATGGTTAGTTGCGCGTGCACCTACCATTGAAAAAGTATGAAAATCATTGACTCACGCCGGGGAACAGTAGTCCTGGTCGCGGTCGTCGGGCTGGCCACACTGACTCACATGCCCTCATATGCGCTGGGTTATGCGTCTCGCACCCCGCGACGTGCGCCTGTGGAGCCGGTGGAGTGTACGCACCCGTAGTCTGTACGGCCTGGTACCAGGAAAGGTACTGCTCGTACCTGGCGGCTGTGTAGGGGTGCAGCTCCGTTGATGACCGTCCTTCGTGGCTATGAGCCAGTCGTTGAGAGTCGACGACGGTGTCTCCACAGCCTCCGCGGGCCTGGCCACGCCGCTTACCTGCAGAGCACAACCGGTGACACAGCATAACAATACGGAATATTCATTTCCACATATACCTGTGAACGTGTCCTGCGGTACGCCCCTGCGTGATGATGCCGAAGGTCTGTCGCATACGAACTGCCTCATCACACTCTGGCGGAGCAGTGCGGCCGACAGAAATGTCGAACGCATCGGCGGCATCGTCAACCCCCAGTCGCCTGGTCCCTGCGGAATGCAGCGGGACAGCCCGTGCGGCGCAGCGCGTGCCTCGCCTGCGGCGCTTACGGCTCCCAGACAACGTCGTCGTCCGTGAGTCCTGTCGAACTCCCATTGACGAAGTCTGGCGTACGACTTCTGCGTCTTGAACTGAGCGTACCGACGCTACAAACAGAAAGAGTTTCTCGTAGTCCAGAGTAACATAAAAAAACTTACCGTTCTAACACCGATACATACCTCACGACGACACCACACCGTCCCCATCGTCGGATTAGTCCTCCGTAGGAGGCTATGGAACCAATTCGAGTGCGCACCGTTTATACAAGCGTCGATACGCACAAAAATTAGAGAGCAAGCGTATGAAATCTTAATCCGGACAATTGCTGTGGCGATTCCTCACCTTGTCTGCTCCTCACCACTCGCGCAGCCCTTGAGGTAGCCCCCACGTACAGGCTTCGCCCGTCGGACTGTGGTCCCAACGGGCGTTCCGATCGCGAACCGCTCGTGCGCCCAGAGCTGTAGGAGGAGTGGACAACCCGTGAAGACCGCTTCTGGCTGGTTCTTC
>RYFJ01004176.1:0-24764 GCA_003991445.1 Oryza meyeriana var. granulata
ACCTTTTCTTTTTGAACCAACTGGTTCCAACCAATCCGGTAACCTCTTTGATAGTCCCGGCTGCGGAGTTGTAATCTCCTCTCGGATTGCATTCCTTTGGTCTGAGCGAAGCGGCACAGCCGTTGTTTGACTGCTTGGAGTATGTCTTCATGTTGTAGGGCGTGCTCGTCACCTCCCTGGTACGCGGCATGTCGCACGCGTTTTCACCGAAGAATCATTGTTGTCCTTGGGAAGTGACGAGCGATCTTCCTATCTTGGACGAGTCCGTCCTGACTAGGCATCTTGGAGGTCGAGAAGGTCCAGGATTTCTTTATGTCCGAGTCCGCGAAATTCCCGACTTTCACTTCTGCGAACTGGATCTTGCTCGACTTCTGCTGTGTACGCTGCGGATGATCACGCCCTGACTGCCGCCTCTTGTGATTGAGCCAATTCGCAGCTCTCCTTGTCACAGGTGAAGGCTTGCTTGACATCACTGCGTAGGGAGAGGACTCCTGCTGGCCCTGGCATCTTGAGCACCATATATGTATAGTGCGGTACCACCATGAATCTGGCGAGCGCCGGTCGTCCGAGTATGGCTTGGTACGCAGTCTCGAAGTTGGCGACCTCAAAGCAGATATTTTCTGTGCGGAAGTTATCCCGCATGCCGAAGGTTACCGGCAAAGTAATCTGCCCGAGTGGTGTTGAGAGAGGCCGGGAATTATCCCGTGGAAGGGCGCCATACTCGGCCGTAGATCGGAACGAGGAATCTTCATCTCATCTAGAGTCTTGGCGAATAGGATGTTGAGCGCGCTACCTCCGTCTATGAGCACCTTCTTCATTGATTTCTTGCAACCGGGTCCAGGACGAGCTGGATAGCGTCCTGGGTGCGAGACCCGATCTGGTGATCTGCGCGATTGAATGTAATGGCCATCTCTGACCAGTGCAGGTACTGGGGGGTGTCCGCTGTAGAGACCGTGTTAATGTCGTGTGCAGATAGATTCTGTTTTTGCTTGGACTCGTACGCGAGCGGCCCTCCGAAGATGTGATTGAGCTCGGCCTAAGGATCTTGAAAATCGCCGGCAGGGCCTAAGTCTGGCTTGTCCTTGTCCTTGTCGGCGCCAGACAATGAAGCCTGCTCAAAGGCAAACTTCTTAAGCATGTAGTAGTCTTTGGCCGCGTGCTTGCCCTTGGGGTGGAAGGGGCATGGCCCGCTCATGACTTTCTGGTAGTCGTTATTCCGCTGGGGCCGCGACCGAGTACGCTCCATGTTGCCCACCTCGTTGTCCGACTTCCGCTTGCGGCCGTCGATCTTGTTTTGAGATGGCTCGTCAGCTTTTGCCTTTTGTTCTTTCTATCGGGACTCCTCCTTCTCGTCGAGGGCCTCTACGACCGCTTCAACTGAGTCAGCGTACTTGTTCGCCATGTCGAAAAGAGCCCGGACAGAGGATGGTGGCTTCCAAGTGAATTTTGCGATGAACGGGGCATCCTTTACTCCCTTGTGGAAGGCAGCGATGACGGCCTCGTCTCTGATCATTGGGATCTTGTTGCGCTTCTCGGAGAATCTCTTGATAAAATCACGTATAGACTCGTTCTTCTTCTGGTGTAGTTGATACAAATCGTGCTCAGAAGATGGCCTCTTGTAGGTTCCCTGAAAATTGGTGATGAACCGCTCCCTGAGTGCTCCCCAGGAACCGATCGACCGCCTCGGGAGCCGTGTCAGCCATGTCCTCGCCGAGTCGGCTAGCGTGACTGGGAGGTAGTTAGCCATGGCTTTGTGGTCGCCCCCGGCAGCTCGAACTGCCAGGGTATATACAGTGAGCTAGGACTCGAGATTTGTTTTGCCATCATACTTTTCAATTCCTGTGGGCTTAAAGCCAGTCAGCCAGTCGACGTCCTAGAGCTCCCGGGTGAAAGCTGGAATGCCTTCGTCTTCATGAGGGCTCGGGCTTCGACCACGGCAATTAAACCGCTCGTGATGGAGACCGAAGTGCTCGTTTTCGTCCTCCAGTCGGCGGCGGTCGTCCTCTTGTCGTTCGTGGTGCCGGGCGTTGATGGTGTGGCAAAGGTCGTGTTGCAGGCGTTCTCGGAGATCTTGGTTGGGCCGGCGGTCATACTGGTGACACCGCTAGTTGTCGTTGTTGGTATTGCCGAGTGACGTTTGCCTTGACTCCTCGCGTGGCCGACTTGAGCCAGCCGCCCGGCGCCGTGCTGATGTAGATGAACCCGCCGCTGGAGATCCCGACCGGTTAGTCGGTACTATGGTATCACCCGACTGCTATTGTTGTTGCTGGCAGGCAGCAGCCATAATCATCGCCTTGATCTTGGCGATAGTTGGGGTGGCCTGGTGATCAGGCCCGAGCTGGAGCGTGTCCAGCAAGGTTGCAGCGGCCACGACATTCTATTGTGGCGTGACAAAGACGTCGTGATCACCGACTTTAGTCTAGAGAATCTGCTGCTGAGCTACTCGCCCAGCCTTACATAGCTCGTCATTGCGAGCCTCACGGTCAGCCTCCTCCTGTTGTCGCAGTCGGCGCGCCTCCTCCTGTTGCTCCTCTTGTAGTCGGCGCACCTCGGGTGGTGGTGTTGAAGCCATGAAGATCTCACGGGGGAGGAGAAAACTCACCAGACTGGAGTCCAAACTAGCGTTCGAACCATTATCCGACTTGGAGTCGGACTCCGAGTAGTTTATCGGAGTAAGAACGACTCCAACCTCTCTGGATCCAATCTGAAACGGCGCTTGGCCATGTCCAAACTGAATCATAGGAGATCGGGTCTGCTGCGCGGGATGTAGATCTATAGTGTCGCCGAATCCATGCAGGAAATTGACGATCTCTCCTGTTCTTGGCCCAACCCGGGCTAGCTCAAGGCCTAGCGCAAGTCGGACGCCAAAGGAAAGAGTTGTCCCAATGCTCGGCGAAGTGAAGGACTACCACAGTAGATCGTTGAAGGAGATTGCGGCGTCCTGTGGGTTGACTGGCGCAACGTCAGCTGGCTCCTCGGCCGGTTGGATTGGATCTGCTTCAGCGAAGGTAAGGTTGCTGATCTGGTCGGCGATGAAATCGAGGCTTTCGAAAGAAATTATGTCTCCGGGGGAGAACTTGTCGTTGTCGATTCTGGTTGCTGGATCCATCGAGCTTATAGATGTGAAACTCGCCGGAGCCCCTACCTGGCGCGCCAACTGTCGATATTTTACACTGGCAATAGAACTATAGGGCTACTCGGCAAGGGGAAACTCAGTGGATTGCAGAGGAACGCAAAGAGATTTTATACTAGTTCAGGCCCTCAATGTGAGGTAATACCCTACGTCCAGTTGTGGTGTTATTCCTCTGAGGAGTTATGTCGATCGATGATCTTCTGTGTTGTTCGTTGCCCTCAGGGGGCGCCCTGCCTCCCCTTATATACTGGGGGGCCAGGGTACAGGATAGGAATCCCAGCTGGATTCGGCAAAGGGATTTCCTTCTTAGAGATATATCTTACCCAGCTAAGACTGTACATTCCTTATTATACAAGGCAAAGCCTATCGGCTGCTATTATATCTCTAACTACAAGACTCAACCCATCCTCTATCTGAGTGGCCCATATGCTTGTGATGAGGTACCTAGGGCCCATGGCCTCCACACTAGCCCTCCAAGAATAAGATCTAGGTGATAGGGGGAACTGGCCTCCAGCTAAGGAGTGAAATGAAAAAGATATATCTTCATCTTCCTGTGAAAACTTCCCTCAAAGGCTGGCATAAGGAGTGGTTCTACTGTTCTGATCTAGAACCCTCTTTGCCCCCATTTACTGGTTCGCCTCTAGCAATCTCGCCCAACTAGACTTCTGTGCCTAGCTTTGAGGAGATGGGCAAGTGTATATTCTGATGGACAAAATTGACAAGCTGAAGGGCACTGGACTGACTAGTCCCTAGGTGGCCAGACGCTTCCTGACCCAGCGTATCCAGCCATTGAAGCTGAGAAGCCACTTCGGCTGGGATTACCAGGGGAAAGATGATCCCAGCCGAGAGAACCGAGATCTGACTGACAAGCACAAAGTGACCAACATCTTGCTCAGTTATTTCTCTAGTGGGGTGGTTGAAACTGAAGATGTAGAGCGCTCCATCGCAGCTTACAGCCAAAAACGTCCTCGTCCAGAGGTAACTCTTGCTGATGTTAATTTGCTATCCATCTGTGATGAATGCTTGTAGATGTATACCTAGGATTGCTCTGCAATGTGTGATATATGTTGTTGAACTGCTTGCAGTCATGTGAGGAGTTTGATGAAGACTCCCAAACTTTGTCGGCTGTGAAATCGAAGAAAAGGCCGTTGAGTCCTTCTGCTGCCTAGCTCGACTCCAAGAGAGCGAGGAAGAAACCTGTTGAGGATCTAGGCAAGAAGAGGATTAGTAGGCCGAGTGCAGCCGTCGGGAGCTTGAAGATTAAAGACACTACCAGCGCAGCTCCCAGGCCACCGAGTCCAAGGCTGAGACCAGCGCCACAAGGCTCAGCAACATTGAGCCCAAGGGCAGCACCGCTGAGTACGAGGTCGTCGATGGGCCATAAGGTGATATCACCGAGTATCCCAGCACCCTAGTCGGCCACACCAGAAACCTTGGGCCGACTAGGATGAGGACGCCACCACCGACTGCCACGCCATCTAGCCCGATAGCCAGCAGTCCTCCACTGCCGATAGCTGGAACCCCCGGATGGAGGTACAAAACCTCCAAGAGGTAAGTAACTTTTGGATCTTCTGAAAATCTTGTTCAGCATAGTAGTGTCTTGATGTTTAGCTCATTGTGCAGGAAACGGGCCAATATTGATCTCAAGGAGACCACACCGGCTGTTCCTATTATAGAGCCAGCCCCAGCCGAGCCAGTGCCAGCAAGCGCATCTGCCGAGCCGGTGACCCCCCCAGTCGTTGAGACTGAGGTTGTCCCGACTGTAGGACCGCCAATGCCAGCCGACCATGGGGTAGATATTGAAGTTGTTGCTCCAGCCCTTGAGCAAATCCCTGAAGCCCCAGCAGCCGCCGAGTTGGGGACCAAGACCTTGTCGCCGTCCTTGTCGTCGTCATCTTCAGAAGGACTAGATCTCCCCAGACTTGAGGCTCCTCCCCGCAGATTCCTGAGAACGTTCCACTGGGTAACTCCCGACAAAACTGCGAAATGCTATGAGCATGATGAAGAGGCAGGGGAGAGAGAGCGTGAAGTTCTTCTTCGCACCACGATCGCCGCATCCCGGGGGGGTCCAGGTATGACTTTTGACATATTGAGTTCTTGACATTCTTCCTTGTATGGGTATTCCGCCATTTGACTCCGCTTTGCTCTGTTTTGCCCCGAGTAGAAGATCGTCGACCGCTCGGAAAAGATAAACGAGGTCTTGGCTCAGCTCATCCCCCAGCTCCAACGATTGGGCCAGCTCCAGACCTCAAAGGTCGACTTGGAGCGGTCTAGCCAGAAGAGGGAGACTTGGCTGAAGGGGGCAGTTGACCAACTCAGGGGTGAGAATTGGGCCCTAGCCAACAAAATCAGAAGTAAGTCTCCTGTAATTTGTTTTTCCCGACTAAGTCCCTGTATATTTCTCCAGCTTTGTTGTTTCCCGACTGCCTAGTTGTGTTCTTGACTGTAATCTCGAGCTCTTGGACTATTTTGATTTACAGCCCTCGAAGCTGAGTTGAAGACCCGAATAGAGGGGGGAACCAAGCTGAAGGACGCCGAGAAAGCCAAAGTCGAACTCGAGAAAGACAAGGCCGAGCTGGAAAGGGCCAAAGGAAAACACGAGAAGAAAAAGACCGAACTGGAGAAGGCCAAAGCCAAGGTGGAGGCCGACTACGAAAGTAAGTCCTCACTCCGACAACGACCATGTCCAATTCTTTGATTACTCCGACTGCTGTTTAGGCTGACAAGTTTACTTGCCAATGAATCTGGGAAGCTGCAAGAGCCAACGCCCAAACCTAGTTTCGAGCCTTTGCAAAGGAGATTAAGGTCGTCAAGGAGTCACGGGAGATTCTTGCTGAGTCCGTGAAAGGGCTTCTTGACATCATGGATCCTCACTACGTAGGAACCGGCTCCAACACGATCTCCCAGGTGCAGGCATGCCTTAACGAAGCCCCGAGTATCCTGAAGAGGTACTCAGATGAGCGTGTTGTCGTCGGCGTTGTGGGTGCCATGGGCCCCAGGTACCTCATGACAAGCATATGGGCCACTCGGATAGAGGATGGGCCTAGCCTTGTAATTAGGGATATAGCCACACTCGGTAGACTTTGCCTTGTAGATAAGGAAAAAACAGTCCTAGTTGGGGTGTGTTTATATCTCTAAGAGGAATCCCTTGGCTGTAATCCGGTTGGGACTCCTACCTTTGTAACCCTGTCCCCCAGTATATAAGGAGGCAGGGCGTCCCTGAGGGCAGTTGAGTTGGTTCACCAGAACATCACCACCACAAATCCTCAAGGAATAACACCACAACTGGACGTATCTTCTGGTATTACCTCGCATTCGAGGGCCTGAACCAGTATAAAAATCTCTGCGTGTTCCTTTGCAATCCATCAGTTTCCATCTGCCGAGTAGCCCCATATATTTATTGCCGGTGCTAAATCATCGACACGTTGGCGTGCCAGGTAGGGCTTTCGGCGCGATCTACATCTACAAGCTCGAATGGATCCAGCAACCCGGAGTCGACGGTGGCAAATTCTCTCCCGAGATACAATCTCATTCATTTCGGAAGCCTCGACTTCGTCGCCGACATGTTCGGCAATCTCACCTTGGCCGACAGGGACCCGATCCAAACTGGCCGAGAAACCAGCCGACTCCGCGCCAGTCGGCCTACTGATCTGCCAGCAATCTTTCACGACATGCTGCGCGATCTCCAATATGCCCCGAGTCCAAGGGACAACTCTTTTTCTTTCGACTGGGTACTCAGTTTGAGCCGGCCGAGATCGGCCAAAAATGGAAGAGAATCCTTATGTCAATTCCCGTTCGGACCTCGGCAACGCCACACAGATATCTTCAGACAACATCCGACGTGGCAAACCCGATCCTTGGAATTCGACTTCGGATACGGCGCTAGAGCCGCTCGAATCGGATCTACGGAGGTTGGGACGTTATATTTCAATCACCCCCATCAATTTTATTCGGACTATGACTCTCTCAGTCGGATTCCACTCTAAGTAGACAGTAGTTTCGGCAAGCTTTCTCCCTGCCACGAGAAATCTTCATGGCATCCAAGGCCCCACTCCTACCAGGAATGCACGCCGACTACATGAACAACAAGAGGAGGAGGCCTGCCGACTGCGAGAGCAACAAGAGGAAGAAGCAAGACGCCGGCACGACGCTCTATGCAGGGCCCGGGCGGACTGTACTTCTAGCAACAAATCCTCCAAACCCGAATCTGCGACTACGACGTCTTCATTACTCCTCAACAGAACATCGTGGCCGCTGCGACTCTACTGGATACACTCCAGTTCAGGCCTGATCACCAGGCCACCCCGATGATCGCAAGGATAAAAGCCATGCTTACCGCTACTGCATGTCAGCAGCACCAATAGTCGGGTGATACACTCATACCGACCAACCGGTCGACATCCCCAACGGTAGTCTCATCTACCTCAAAGCGACGCCGAGCGGCTGGCTCCAGTCAGCCACATACGGAGGCACGTCAGGCGTCACTCGGCAACCCCAACGACAACCGGCGACGTCAAAGCAACCGTCGGGACGATCAGGACCTCCGAGACCGACTACGGCGCGACCTTCGGCAAGACATCATCACTCGGCGCCGTTAACGAGAAGAAGATGAGCAACGCCAACTGGAAGACAAGAACAAGTGTTTCGGCCTCCACCACGAGCGGTTTCGCCGCCGTATTCGGAGTCAGAGCCCTCATGAAGACGAAGGCATACCGGCCTTCACCCAGGAGCTACAATAGGTCGACTGGCCGTCGGGTTTCAAGCCTACAAGCATCGACAAATACGACGGCAAGACCAATCCTGAGTCCTGGCTCACGGTCTACACTCTGGTGATCCGAGCAGCTGGAGGAAATCACAAAGTCATGGCTAACTACCTCCCAGTCGCTTTAGCCGACTCAGCGAGGACATGGCTAATAGGACTTCCCAAGCAATCAATCGGCTCCTGGGGAGAACTCCGGGAACGCCTCATCGCCAACTTCCAGGGAACATACGAGAGGCCATCTTCTGAGTACGACCTGTATTAGTTACATCAAAGGAAGAACGAGTCTCTTCGTGACTTCATCAAGAGGTTCTCTGAGAAGAAGAATTCAATCCCGAATATCAAGGATGAGGTCGTCACATCCGCCTTTCGAAAAGGAGTCAAAGACACCTCGTTCATCGACAAATTCACGCGGAAGCCTCCCAACTCTGTCAAGGCTTTATTCGACATGGCGAACAAATACGCCGACTCGGCCCAAGCTATTGCTGAGGTCCTTGATGACAAAAAGGCATCCTGACAGAAGAAGCGGAAGGGCACCGACGACGTGGTCTCGACTAAAGCCGGGAATCGCAAACGCAAGTCAGACGGCTTCATTGTGGCAGTCGGTCACAACCGTCTTCGACCTCCTACAACCGAAGATTATCAGAACAACAAGTGACATGCTCGGGGGCTCAAAAGCCCAAACACAAGGATGGCATCCCCACTCCCAAATACCGAATAGCTAAGTCGCTCTCTGATAAATAGTTTTTCATTTGGCCTTGCCATTGCTGCAGCCGCTTACACCTAATAGGTGCACAAGCTGCACTTTTTTCTGTCTTTTTCTCTTAAATGATTGCAAAAGTAGTCGAGTAGCATAAATCCTGATCCGTGAAACTTTGCTCCATGAAAGACGAACTCAAGTCACCCAAAATGCGTGTCTGGGAAAGAGCCATGAGCCAACTCCCGGCGCTAGGGGGCTATGATTAGTCGGGCAGAGTGCTTAAACGTAAGGGGTCAACTACTCGAAGAAATTAATATCAGTAAGAGGAAGAACACGTATTTACATATATTGTAAAATACATTTTATTCGGGTGATTGTTTTCATCATCAAATGCTACTCATCCGGTATCTTTATAGTGCAGGGCCAGCTCCGGATACGCGTGACAGGAACTCAGGGCTGCGAGCCTATCTCCTATGCTCAGGGGCTGGACAGGTCTACCAAAATACACTCGGGATGCTCCACGAGGGCTACTGACCGAGTACTTGCACCAGTCGGGACGACATCTTCCCCGGCTATGCTCCATGTGAGCTGACGACCAACCTCCGGCGCTAGTTGGGGGTCGTATACTACTCGACTGGGTGAGGTACACCCCATGAGGGTCGCCAGCCAAATCCTATGCTAACGCTAGGTTCGGGTACCTTATTCGGTCGCAACTCGGTTAAGTAGGGTACGCCCCATGAGGGTCGCCAGCCGAATCCTATGCTAATGCTAGGTTCGGGTACCTTATTTAGTCACAACTCTATCAAATCGGGTATGCCCCATGAGGGTCGCCAGCCGAATCCTATGCTAATGCAAGGGTCGGGTACCTTATTGGGCCATAACTCTATTGGATAGGGTACGCCCCATGAGGGTCGCCAGCCGAACCCTCTGCTAATGCAAGGCTTGGGTACCTTGTTCGGCTTTACCCAAGTCAGAGAAGACTTACATCGTCAAAGCGCATCCGGGGTTCTCATGCACCACGTCACACCTGAGGAGGGCAAGCAGATCCTGCAATATACCTACTCAAGCTTATGTGGCAACCAAGTTGCATCTAGAACGTAAGTCGGAAAGGCTTGCAAATAAGGATTTCTCTGGCTGATTGCGGTTACCGACACCAAAAAACTCATCCTAACATGCGATGGATGATACTTCTATAGAGCTAAGCTGGGTAGGTCAGCTCAGGCCGGCTTATTTGGTAGCAGCCACCAAGATATGAGTTCCTACAGTAGCATTCTCCATGTGGGCCGCCCGCAGGCTGAGTTGAAATTATAGCGCTGGTGCTACCAACAGGAGCCGATGAGGTAAACAGATATGCTTCACGAGAGCCCATGAGGGTCGCCAGCCAAATCCTATGCTAATGCTAGGATCGGGTACCTTATTTGGTCACAACTCTATCAGCTTAGGTATGCCCCATGAGGGTCGCCAGCCAAATCCTATGCTAATGCAAGGTTCGGGTACCTAGCTTGGCTATAACTCTGTTAAGTAGGGTATGCCCCATGAGGGTCGCCAGCAAAATCCTATGCTAATGCAAGGTTCGGATACCCTGCTCGGCTTTCCTAAAATCAGAGAAGACCTATGTCGTCAAAGCACATCCGGAGTTCTCATGCACCGCGTCACACCTGAGGAGGGTAAGCAGATCCTGCTATATACTTGCTCAGGCATCTGTGGCAACCGGGCTGCATCCAGAATATAAGTCGAAAAGGCTTGCAGACAAGGATTCTTCTGGCTGATTGAGGTTACCGACGCTAGAGTACTCATCCTGACATGCGATGGATGCTACTCTTATAGAGCCTACGCTGGGTGGGTTGGTTTAGGCTGACTTATTCGGTAGTAGGCCATCAAGATATGAGTTTCTACAGTAGCACGCTCCATGTAGGCCGCTCACGGGCTGTGTTGAAATCACGGCGCTGGTGCTACCAACAGGAACCGATGAGGTAAACAGATATGCTTTATGAAAGCCTTATTGCTAAACACATGTATTTGGGTATCTGTCTTATCCACTAGGTATCGAGAATATATCCTTATAAGGATCACAGCTGGTCTTCATTAAAATTGGGGATGCAGGTATCTTTCTTGAGTACACCTGACCATGCAATGGATTTATTTTCATAAAGTGGTAGTCGGCGTACATGCTTGGCCACCAGTTGCTATGAGCAATATTATTCCAGCCGACATGACACTGAAGAGTCTAACTTTATAGTAGTGCACTACTCGGGAGAGACTATAAACCTTCTTTCCAACTAACATGATGCTGAGGAGTCTAACTTCCGAGTGGGATGCCACTCGGGAAAGACTATAAACCCCCTTTCCAGCTGACATGAAGCTGAAGAGTCCCATATATGAGTAGCATCCTACTCAGCAAATAAATCATATTCTGGTTGACATAATACCGAAGAGTCTCATATACCAGTAGTATACTACTTGGGAAAGACTACAAGGTTAAAGATCTTTGACTTTATATTTAATTGTTTTCATAATTAAGCACAAAGTCGGGGGCTACACCTAATAGGTGCGCCTATTCGGCGCATACTATTCATATATCTACATGAAGCCCTTCATAGCCTCGCTGCCAGCTGACATGAAGCAGGACTCGGGAGAAGAAGCACTCGGACAAAGAGTACTCGGGAGCAATGCACTCGGGAAGACTTCACCGTGGAGGATGAGCACTTGGCATCAGCTGTGACTCAATTATGAAGGTCTCAGGGGCTACTGTGGGTGCCATGGGCCCTCGGTACCTCATGACAAGCATATGGGCCACTCGGATAGAGGATGGGCCTAGCCTTGTAATTAGGGATATAGCCACACTCCGCAGACTTTGCCTTGTACGATAAGGAAAACACAGTCCTAGTTGGGTGCGTTATATCTCTAAGAGGAGATCCCTCGGCCGTAATCCGGTTGGGACTCCTACCTTGTAACCTTGTCCCCCAGTATATAAGGGGAGGCAGGGCGTCCCCTGAGGGCAGGTTGAGTTGGTTCACCAGAATCACCACCACAAATCCTCAAAGGAATAATACCAGAACTGGACGTAGGGTATTACCTCACATTGAGGGCCTGAACTAGTATAAAATCTCTGCGTGTTCCTTTGCAATCCATCAAGTTTCCATCTGCCGAGTAGCCCCATATATTTATTGCCGGTGTAAAACATCGATAGGCGTGGCCTAGACCCTCGTGATGACCAAGTTGATCTACCCCAGGGCAGATCTTGAGGCCATCGGTGAAGGGTTTGCCGAAGAGACAACACCTGAGCAGGCGTTGGAGTTGATCACCCAGGCGAGGCCAACTGCAGAGACGATCACCAAGGATCTAGGAATGTAAGAACAATCCATCATGCAGTTGGTGTATATGAAAGTCTTTTGTAAGAACATGTGTAAATATATGTGCAATGCCGCCGAGCTCTGTGGTTTTACTTAGTTGTCATTAGCTCTACTCGACTGTATGGTCTACATCGAGTTAGTCTATAGGAACTTAATAAAATCATTCATCGCAGAAAGCTGTACTCGGGCGATCATGACAAAGTCATTGCAGAACTTCATAACTTGATTAAAATAGGCTCGTATATTATTGACAAAGCACATATAATACATGCAGCCCCTGACTCACTACTCGGTTGGAACAAGCAGTGTAGTGAGTCAGAGAAAAACTGTACACATGGGAAAATGTAAAACTCAGGTATAGAAAGGACGTAGCTGTTCTACATTCCATGAGTTGCTGATGAGGGCACCGTCTTCGGTCTTCAGTTGGTAGGCGCCTGGCCATGTAACTTCGGCGATAATGAACGGCCCTTCCCATATTGGGGATAGTTTATGCCTGTCTTTGGTGATTTGTATTTTCCTCAAGACAAGATCCCCGACCAAAAAGGCCCGGCCACGGACATTGCAATTGTGATAACGACGCAGGTATTGTGATACCTTGCCCCTCACTTCTTCCAACTGATCTAGTTCGACCAATTGGATATTGTTTGATCCATCTTCTGAGAAAGCCTGAACTCGTGGAGAGCCGAACTCTAACTTGGTTGGTAACATAGCCTCAGCACCATAGACCAGAAAGAAAGGAGATTGCCCTGTTGCCCGACTAACCATGGTTTTGAGAGACCAGAGAACAGATGGGAGTTCTTGTACCCACCGCCCTGCATATGGTTGTAGTCAGTCGAATATCCTGACCTTGATAACTTGTAAGACGATGCCATTGGCACGCTCAACCTGCCCATTGCTCCACGGGTGTGCCACAAATGCATAACAGATCTTGATGCCGAAGTCGTCATAGAAATCTTAAAATACGTCGCCCGTGAACTGAGTACCGTTGTCCGTTATGATGCAGTTAGGAACCCCGAATTGGTATCATATACTCATGATGAAGTCCTTTGCTCGTTCTGCTGTTATGGTAGCAACGGATTTTGCCTCAATCCACTTTGTGTCGATGTTTTACACCAACAATATAACTATAGGGCTACTCGGCAAGGGGAAACTCGGTGGATTGCAGAGGAACACAAAGAGATTTTATACTAGTTCAGGCCCTCGATGTGAGGTAATACCCTACGTCCAGTTGTGATGTTATTCCTCTGAGGAGTTATGTTGATCAATGATCTTCTGTGTTGTTCTGCCCTCATGGGGCGCCCTACTTCCCCTTATATACTAGGGGATAGGGGTACAAGATAGGAATCCCAGCCGGATACAGCCAAGGGATTTCTTTCTTAGAGATATATCTTACCTGGCTAAGATTGTATATTCCTTTCTGTACAAGGCAAAACCTACCGGGTGCTATTATATCTCTAACTACAAGACTCGGCCCATCCTCTATCCGAGTGGCCCATATGCTTGTGATGAGGTACCCGGGGCCCATGGCCTCCACAGTAGCCCCTGAGACCTTCATAGTTGAGTCACAGCTGATGCCGAGTGCTCATCCTCCACGGTGAAGATTGCCCAAGTGCATTGCTCCCGAGTACTTTGTGTCCAAGTGCTTCTTCTTCCCGAGTCCTGCTTCATGTCAGCTGGCTGCGAGGCTATGAAGGGCTTCATATTGATGAATGAATAGCGTGCGCCGAATAGGCGCACCTATTAGGTGTAGCCCCCGACTTTGTGCTTAATTGTGAAGACAATTAAACATAAAGTCAAAGATCTTTAACCTTGTAGCCTTTCTCGAGTAGATTAATACTGGTATATAAGACTCTTCGGTATCATGTCAACCGGAATATGATTTATAGTCTTGCCGAGTAGTATGCCATTCGTATATAGGACTCTTCGGCTTCATGTCAGCAGGAATAGGGGGTTTATAGTCTTTCCCGAGTGGCGTCCCACTCGGAAGTTAGACTCCTCAGCGTCATGTTAGCTGGAAAAGATATTTATAGTCTCTCCCGAGTAGTGCACTACTCAGAAGTTAGACTCTTCAGCGTCATGTCGGCTGGAATAATGTTGCTTATGGTAACTGTTGGCCAAGCATGTAGGCCGAGTACCACTTTATGAAAATAAATCCATCGCGTGGTCAGGTGTACTCGAGAAAGATACCTGCATCTCCAATTTTAATGAAGACCAGCTTGTGATCCTTATAAGAATATATCCTCGATACCTGGTGGATAAGACAGATACCCAAACACATGTGTTTAGCAATTAGGCCTTCATGAAGCATATCTGTTTACCTCATCGGTTCCTATTGGTAGCATCAGCACTGCGATTTTAACCTAGCTTGCGGGCGGCCCATTATGAGCGTGCTACTATAGAAACTCATATCTTGGTGGCCCAGTGTCGACTATGTAGGCCCAAGCCCATTTAGTCGGCTCAGGCTCTATAAAAGATGAGCAGAGAGAAAAAGATTCCTTCATCTTCCCCAAAGAGACCAATCATTTCGTCTTTCGCCTCCGCGCCCAAATTTCACCTTTCGCTTTGCTTGGGTTCGCTGCTGCTCGCTATTCCCCACTAGAACTCGGGCGGTTCCGATCTTCTTCGTCTATTCCAAGCCACCAATCGCATTTCCCCCAAACTTCTCCGCCCCCGGCCATGTCGAAGGCTTCAGATTCTGCAGGTGCGTCGGAGAACGCCTGGCCGACTTCGGATTGTGGCGCGGTGAAGCTGAAGCTGCTAGAGAATCAATTGAAGCTGCAAAGCCAGGAGGTGATTCATTGGCGGTTGGCTAAGGGTGAGTCGGTTCCAAATCCCCGATCCGGTGAAATTGTAGTATTTGCCTCTTTTTTCTACCGGGGTTTGTTCCTTCCCTCTTCTGCATTCTTCCGCCGCATCCTTGACTTCTACGGGTTGGAGTTGGTGAATTTGAATCCCAACTCGATCCTTCAAATCTCCATATTCGTGACTCTCTGCGAGTGTTTTTTGGGTGTGAAACCCCACTTCAACTTCTTTAGGCATTTGTTCCACATTAAACCCCAGCCCTCCAAGAGTAACATCCAAATGATCGGGGGGGCTGGTCTTCAGTTGAGGAGCGAGAGGAAGAAAACATACATCGATCTTCCTTTGAAATCTTCCTTGAAAGGTTGGCACAAGGAGTGGTTCTATTGTTCAGATCTAACACCCTCCTTGCGTCCATTCACTGGCTCGCCACCAGTGGTTTCACCAAATTGGTCATCAGATCCAACCTTTGAGGAGATGGGCCAAGTGCATCAATTGTTGGCGAAATTGGATAGTTTCAAGAAAGCCGGCCTAACCGGACCTTGGGTGGCTAGGCGTTTTCTGACTCGGCGCATCCAGCCACTGATGCTAAGAGGTGCGTTTGGCTGGGATTATCTAGGAAAATATGACCCTAACCGGGTTAGCCACGAATCAGCCAATGAGCAAAAAGTGACCGAAACCCTGTTTGGTTATTTCTCCAGCGGGGTGGTTGAGACCAAAGACGAGAAACGCCGCATTGCGTCTTATAGCCACAATTGGCCCCGTCCCGAGGTAACCCTCATCTTTCTTCAGTAATGAATGCCTGTGGACTTGTATCTATGATTGCCCAGCATTGTGTGATGTACTTTGTTGAATCATCTGTAGTGGTGCAAGGAGTTCAATGATGACTCCCACCCATTGTCGGCTTCCAAGTCAAAGAAGAGGCCGAGGAGTCCTTCTGCTACTCAACCCGACTCCAAGAGAGTGGGGAAAAGGCCAGTTACGGATCAGGGCAAGAAGGCCATGACGCCGAGTGCCGCAGCAGGAAGCCTGAGAATAAGGGGCACCGCTGGCGCGGCACCCAGGCCATCAAGTCCCAGACTGGGACCAGCGCAGCTGAACTCAACATGGTCGAGCCCGCCAAGGGTACCACCGCGTACGCGGTCAGGGCAAGCACCGCCGAGTGCCCAAGCACCCGAGCCAGCCATACCGCAAATGAGGCCGACTCGGGAGAGAACGCCACCACCGACTGCCGGGCCTACTAGCTCGACAGCCGGTCGCAGCGCGCCGCTGGGGCCTGGATCACCCGGTGGGAAACTTAAGTTCTCCAAGAGGTGAGCTGTTTTGGATCTTCTGGAATTCTTGTCCGCTGTAGCAATGCTTTGATGTCTAACTTGTTATGCAGGAAACGCGCCGATATCGATCTTAAGGAGACTGCACCGGCCGCTCTGATCGTTGAGCCTGCCCCAGCCGAGCTGGCACCCGCGAGCATACCTACCGAGCCAGAGGCCGTCCTAGTCGCGGAGACTGAGATGGTCCCGATTGCAGGGCCACCTGCGCCGTCCGACCAAGGGGCGGTTGCCGAATTTGCTGACCTAGCCCCTGAGCCAACGCCTGCTGTTGAAGCCCTTGGCAGAGCTCCCGAGTCAGCCCCCAAGGCCGCAGGGGCTGCCGAGGTGGGGGCCAGGACTCTGTCGCCGCCATGGTCGTTCTCGTCGTCATCATCGTCGCCGCCACCTGAAGCATTGAACCTCCCCAGGATTGAGGCGCCACCGCGTAAGTTCGCCAGGACATTCCGCTGGACGGCGCCCGACGGAACCGCGAAAAGGTACAAACACGATGAGACCACGGCAAAAAAGGAGCTTGAGGACTTGCTCTAGGCCACGATTACCGCCTCCCAGGGGATTCAGATATCGTCTTTGTTGTGATGGGGTTTTGATAATCTTCCTTGTGTAAGTGTTCTGACAACTGAATCTGCTCCGACTTGCTTTTCTCAGAAACTCGTCGACCACGCCGAGAAAATGAACGAGGTCCTGACCGAGGTCGCCCCTCACCTCCAAGAATTGGACCAGCTCCGGGAGCTGAAGGCCTCGTTGGAGGGGCGGGAGACTTGGCTGAGGGATGCCGTTGCTTAGCTTAGGACCGAAAAGTGGGACCAAGCCAAGAAGATCAGAGGTAAGTTCCCCGCATAAACCTTCCTGACCAGGCCCTTGTTGTGATTTCTCCAGCTATGTTGTCTCCCGACTGCCCAGTTGCGTCCTGACTGCCATGCTGAGTACTTGACTGTTTTGATGTGCAGCCCTCGAAGCTGAGTTGAAGGCCCGAACAGAGGAAAAAGTCCGGCTGGAGGAGGCCGAGAGAGCTAGGGCCGAGTGTAACACCCCTCTCCCGCTAACCAGTACAGGTTAACAGAGGAGGAATGTCATTACCTATAATACCTGTACCAGTCCCAGGAGACTAGCTGGTACATACAGGACATCAGTGGATCACAGCCAAACCTGCTTTATTTATTGAGCCTAGTCCTTACATAAGTTGCAGTCTCAGACAAACTCCGAGACATGCAACGATACATTACAAAAGTAGGCAGCGGAAATACACGGGTAGACCTATACCCACAAGCATAGCTTGGGGACCTAGATCGAAACCCTAGAACTCCTCGTGCTCGGCTTGGTCTTGGTAGTACTGGCTGAAAGTAGGGTCTTCATCTTCATAGACTGCTGGGGGAAAATAAGCAAGGGTGAGTACACGAGGTACTCAACAAGCCACGGAAATTATGTGGTATGCAAGGTTTTGCAAAGGAGGGTTAGGGTTATTTTCGCAAGAGGGGTTGCAAAGACTTTATGGTTTTTAAAACTCTAAGTGTGCTCTCTAAGTTATCGGAAAGAAGCTCATGCTTCAATCCATTCCATGAGTTGCGTTGCAACAACTCACCACAGTTAAGTTAGTCGGGAAGAGACTCACGTCTCGACCCATTCCACAAGTCTAAGACTTGTCACAATTTCCGATTCAGAGCGTACCCTCCTATGGTACCTCCATTTAGGTGGATTCTCCTTATTTCAAAACTCATCACTTAACTTCAGCAACTCAACTCTGGTGTCATCCAACACCCCGGGTCACTTAGGCCCGTTTTAGGCCACATAGGCTGTCCATCAGTCACACAGACTGATTCTGGTAACGGTTCCCAACCCACAAAAGAATTGCACAGATATTCGTAAAATAAAATCTACGCTAGAGGAATCACTTCACATTCACCTATAACCGTGGGCACAGCTGTTCGAACAGTTCATAACAATCCTTTTCAAAGGGTGTACGCTTTCCCACATGACGCAAGCTTACCCCTGCACTGGCCAAGAGGGGAGGTTTGCGACAAGGCCTTTCCAAAGCCTTCTCAGGATAGCACGTTGCCCTATAAATGGGTGCTCACACTCAACCAAGTACCAGGAACTCATTTTCTGTACTCAGGGACAGGGGTATATCGCCCTCTTGGCACCCAGCCGGTCCCACATTTATTAGCAACCGAAAACCATCCTGGGAATACAAATTACTTGGCCAGGGGCGTCCCATTTCACCCGTGTGGTCGCACTGCCATATGTTCAGTGCAATTCCTCATGGAAACGGTCCTTAAAAAGTCTGGAGAAGTCGGAGCCACACAGGCAGCGACGACCTAGGACCAAGTTTGTAAAACCATTTTATTTCGCAAACTCTCGACCAAGGGTGTCGAGGACTTTTTAAATCATTCTAAAACCTTGATTTTCCCATCGTCGTATTTTATTTTAGATAAAGGGGGTCATCGACGTCCATACACCAGTACGAACATCGAGATGACAGGGTTACAAAGATCAAGTCATCAATTTATCCAAGGCAGGGTCAAATGCAGCAAATAGGTTAAACCGGACGGATTCGATTACGAATCGCGACCGCTAAAGTCGTGTTCCTAATTATGCAAGTTTTGGAAATTAAAATAAATTTTAAATCATGGGTCCAACATGGTCAACGGTGACTTGCCTTGCTCGAGGTCTTGCGCGTCTTCGACGAAAGCGTCCCGCGGCGACTCCTCGGAAACGGCCTCTAAGCATCGCAAAAGAAAACACACAAAAACACCAAGAATCAGAACCTATTTTATATAAATAATAGGGCCAATATGTAGATCTCAATTTTAGAAAAATTTTGAGAGTTGAATGGGCTCAATTGGAGCTACGGTTTAAAAGTTATGAATTTTTAAAGTTTGGACTATTTTCTGAAAATAAAAGGATTTAAAATCTCTTTTAGGAAAGAAAAGGAATAAAAAGAAATAAAGGAAATAGATCCAGAGGCTAACAGGTGGGGTCACTGGGTCAGACAGAGAAAGAGACACTGAGGCTGACATAGTGGTCCCACATGGAAGTGAGAGGAGGAGGGAGTACTGTGCGGGGCCCATCTGTCAGTGTGAAAAGGAGTACTAGTTACTGTGCACTTATTTGGTGTGGGGTCCACATGTCATATATTTAGACGGGTCCACGGGTCAGAGGAGTCAGGTGGCTGGGCCTGCTTGCAACGACCGAGAGGGAGGTAGGGTGCTGGACTGGGTACAGGGAACGGCCGGACGAGGGATCAACGGCCAACGGCTGCCGGAGCGATCTCACCAGCGGCGGCGAGGATCGGCAAGCGGCTTACGGCTACAGAGAGCGGGGACGACGGCGAATCGCTGGAACGGCTCAGATTGGGATGGGGGTCACCAAAAGATGGTCGGCGACGGCCATCCAAAGACGGCGGCGGCGGAGGAGGGAAGAGCTCGTCGCCGGCAACCATTTAGACGGTGGATGTGGGCACCCCAGAAGTGCATTGTGAAGATGTTAACGCCAAAATTTGGTAAGGACCTGTATCATATTCGGTCAAGAGGACGGTTGCAGTCGGATAATGGAAATTGATCCAAGAAGCAGACCGAGTCTGAGAAGGAGCCGTGAAGACCGCGCGTGGCAGTTAATTACTATAGTTATTAGGAAAAGGTTTATCTCTTTTAGGAAACCTGACCTCGTGTCCGGTCAGGTCTCGTTAGCGTTTTCTGTTATAGATAGGAAATCATATATCGTGTCCTATAAGGACTCATGTAACTCGGGGTATATATACGTATGCCCAGGGACCTTGTAATCTATCACAACGATCAATACAAACTCGGCGCATCGCCACCCCTTTGACGGGATCCTGCTTCTCGAGCCGGGCTGCATCGGTTAGGTCCGAACTCCTGCGAGAGGGTAAGTCTCGTTACCCCGACTACCAATCGGCTAGGACTTTCTCGGTTAGGTCCGATATTCTAGTCGGTCTATGGTAGTCGGCTTACCACGATATATTTACTTTATCTATGGCTGCATCAGTTCAGTTTGATCTCATAGATTGATTAGGTATATCACATCACGTGTGCACAAACCGTATCGACTTACCGGGAGCGATTTATCATCAGTTCGTGCTGCATCGGTTAGGTCCGACCTACTGAACTGCTAGTGATAAGTCGATCCTACTGGGCCGATGCGTTATGTGCAGGCGTTTTATCGGAGTGTATAGCCGGTAAGTTATTTTCATCACGATCGCATTATATCTATCGGCTCATCGAGGCATTGTTATCGTTATCGGTCTGTGCTGCAACGGTTAGGTCCGATCTACTAGACTGACAATGATAGCTTTACTCTTAATAAGCCGATGGTGTTGTGCGATGGTGTTATCGGAGCGCTTAGCCGATAAGTTACCTGTTAAAGCCGACTACATTTATTTACTGTTTTATCCTGTACTCGCTTTGTTAAGCAATCGGCTAATTTACCAATTATTTATCATTTGCGTTATTGCATATTTTATTATATGTTCTTGCCTGTATTATTGTCACAATCGGTTAAGGACTAGCCGATGGGTTTATTCTGCCGATCCAAGCACAAGTACAAGCAGGTTCCCGGGCACGACCCCAGGTAAGGGCCCGGGCATGAGCCCGGGTAAGGACCAGTATATGGGCCCGGGTAGCGGACGAAGATCTCGGGAGCAAGGGCCCGGGTGCTGGCATACCTTCATAACAACACCAGTAACACTAGATCATGATCAGCTAGGATCTATTTGATTTACTTATGTATTATACTTGCTTATTTTATCTAGCTTATAGCCGGTTTTTGAATATTCCTTCGATGATCGGCTAGCATGATATTTATTTATTATTACATTATTGTTCTTGCCGTCATCGGACCTGAGCCGATGTGTAAGTGCTACAGTGTGCATCGGCCATCGGCTGATGAAACGAGTCTAGATCGGCTTCCAGCCGATTGGCTCATTGATCTAACATTTTCCTCCTTGTCAATTACAGGGTCAAATTGACTGGCACGCCTACGAACCTCGAACTTTAGGACCTGCACTGGAGTGAAGCAAATTTCCCAGGCCTTCGCGTGTCACCCAGACGCCGAACCAAGACTCGGCGATTTTCGGCGTCAACACGCTTTTGGCACACCCGGTGGGACACGAAGTTTTAAGCCAGAATTCCAACAAACATTGTTTCAATCAAGATTTCAACATGGCTGGAAAAGAAGTCAAGATGGACAACGTAATTCCGGTCACCATGGAAGATCTAACTGAAGAACAAAAACAGCAAGTTGAACAGACCATGACAAATTTCCAGAAGCTGTGTTTAGAATCCTTCAGTATGACAAGACAAGGGCCGATTCAGAAGTCTCAGTTTCCAAAACCAGTACTGGTAGGAGAATCGAGCCGCACACAACCTGAGAGTCCATCAATCAAGCCTTTACAGGAGATGGTCAACGAGGCTGTGCACCACGCACTCATCAATCAGTCAGGGGTCTTAGTAAATACATTGCACAACCTTATCAAGAAGACTGTTGATGGATCGATTGCCCAAGAGCCAACTCGGGGTCCTGTTTTTCTCCCACCGAAGATAGAGCCAGGCCAAGTTAATTACAACATTAGCAAAGATGTACCAGAACACTTGTTCGCACAAAACCAGGCCGGGGGGCAACAGGATATCCCTCCTGGATATCACCGATCTATTTATTATGGGGGATATCAGCAGAACTATCCGGGAGGAGGAGCCGATCCAGGTACTTACCAGAGGGAGTATCACAGACAGAATCGGCAACCAACCCCGCCGATGCAGTATCAGCAGTATCAACAGGAGAATGCAAGAGAGGAAGATTTGTCGGCACGGGTTGAGGAAATAGTAAGGGAGCAGTTCGGGATCAAGCCCAAGGAGCAAGCGTTCATGTATCGGCACCCATATCCTGAGTGGTTTGACAGGGTTCCGTTGCCACACCGATACAGGGTCCCGGATTTCTCTAAGTTTTCAGGGCAGGAACAACACATCTACAGTAGAACATGTCAGCCGATTTCTGGCGCAGTGCGGGAAGCATCGGCTGAAGAGGCCCTAAGGGTTAGGTTTTTTCCCCTATCATTATCTGGATCGGCTTTTACATGGTTCTCCTCGTTACCGCCGAATTCTATTCGGGGATGGCCGATCTGGAGAAACAGTTCACAAATATTTCTTCGCTGGGATTCACGAGCTGAGACTGTCAGATTTAACATCGGTTAAGCAGCGACCAGATGAAACAGTACCGGAATACATTCAGCGATTTCGGGATATCAGAAGCCGGTGTTATAGTTTAAACCTGAGCATGGGCATCTGGCGATCTAGCTTTTCAGGGACTCTTGGCGCCAATCAGAGAAAGGTTTTCGTCTCAAGAATTCGAATCTTTGTCGCACCTAGTACAGAAGGTATCGGCTCATGAAGCCGATTTCAAGAGGCGAAAAAGGACAAGTACCAGAGGAGGGTTGCTCAGGTTCAGGTTTATTCAACAGATTCAGATGATGAGGAATCCGACGCTGAGGTTGGATTGGCGGAGTGGCCAGGAACAAGAAGTCGGTGTCATGTCCATGGGTTAAAGATATCGGCAAAGGAACGATATGATTTCGATGTAAGCAAAGCCGATAAGATCTTTGATTTATTGTTGCAGGAAAAGCAAATACAATTGCCGCCAAACACGTGATTCCATCAGCCGAAGAACTAAAGAAGAAGAAGTATTGCAAATGGCACACGCGATATCGCACCATACTAACGAGTGTAAGGTTTTTCGGAACAAATTCAGCTGGCCGTTGAGCAAGGACGAATCAAGTTTGAAGATAAAAGCAATGAAGATAGATGGGCACCCGTTCCCCGTAAACATGGTCTATGCGGGTCATCGTCCAGGACTCAAGCCGATGGAGGAAAACGTCAGAGTAAATCAAGGATTACTTCATCAGGTATGATAGAGAAGTACTCAAGGTACGATGAACAGGGGGATTGGACCGGAACAATATAATCCGCATTGGAACTGCCCGTTTTTTCGTTTTCTGCTGGGATCAAGGGATGAGATTGCCATCAGCTGAAAATTGCCCCGAGTGCAGCGGTATAGGGAATCGGCATGATCGCCAGCAGGAGTGTTCGCGGGATCGGTCACCTGGGAAAAGAACATCGGTTCATAGCCGATTGGGGCGATCCATGAAGAGTTCTTTGAAGAAGATGAAGAGGAAGCGCATGGGAAACAAGTCCAGAATCCTCAGTGGTGTCCTAGCGGCATATTCATGAAGAATCAGAAGAGAAGGGCACAACGGCTACGACACCGAGAACAGCAAAAGGAGCAATACCAGGGTCAAGAGGAGGTTGATCATCTTCCCAAAAGGACTAGGCAAGTTTGGCAAGTGAAGAAGAAGGACGATGAGGACGTATCAGCACCGGTAAATATGGTGTTCTTTTTGCCTCGGGAGTATAAAGCGCTTTCATCAGATGAAGAAGGAGATGAGGAGGTTTTCGCTCAACTAACGCTGCAATCTGATCAAGCTATATTTGATAAACCTGAGAAGTCAGAGCATCGGCACTTAAAGCCGTTATACATCAAGGGATACGTAAATGGGAAGCCGATGACAAAGATGTTGGTTGATGGAGGAGCCGCGGTTAATCTCATGCCTCATGCTACGTTCCAGAAATTGGGGAAGACTACCGAAGACCTGATCAAGACAAATATGGTGCTAAAAGACTTCGGTGGGAATTCATCTGAAGCGAAAGGGCGTATTAAACGTGGAGCTGACAGTAGGGAGTAAGACATTACCCACCACGTTTTTGTAATTGACGGAGAAAGGGTAATATTAGTGTTGCTCCTCGGCAGGGAACTGGATTCACGCGAACTGTTGCGTGCCTTCGACAATGCATCAATGTCTAATACAGTGGCAGGGAGATCAAGTCGAGGTGGTGCAAGCAGATCGGAGGTTTTCGACCAATATTGCCATGCACCGATCTACCAGTCTGGAAGCCGATGGTGTTGACTGCTTATCCGGAAGAGTTTGGAAGGAGATTACCTCAAGGTTACTAGTCAGGGATACAGCCGATCCAGCAAGTCGGCTCTGAATTGTTACTCTGATGGTCACATTGAAGAGCTTCGAGGGAAATGAGCAAGATTCATGTCGCTGATGATTGAAAGATTGAATATAGGACAGGAATAGACCAAGGCCGACGTATATAAGCAAAAAAAAATTAAGTCCTGCAGCTACGAGAAAATTGATAGCATTGTGAAGGAGTATCGGATTGTTTCGCCTGGAGAGTACCATAATCCAGGCATATGAAGCCGCATCAATGTTGAACACGGTCTACCTATTAAACCAGGGATCGCGCCAGTTCAAGCAGGCTCCAAGGAGATTCAAGGGAAATATATGAACCGGATCAAAGGCGGAGATCACAAGGTTGTACGATGCCAAGTTCATGAAGGAGCCGTGGCGATATGCTGGTGGGTTTCTAATATCGTCCCGGTGGGAGAAGAAAAGGAAAATTGAGGATATGTAATTGAATTTCCGGGATCTAAATAAAGCTACCCCAAGGATAGTACCCGATGCCGATAGCGGATTTTTGGTGATGCAGCGTCAGGCCACAAATTATCAGTTCCATGGACGCAATGCCAGATACCAATCAGCATTTTCATGGCAAGAGGATATACACAAAGACTCGCCGTTCCGATGTCCTGGATGTCGGTTTGTATGAGTGGCGTATCTTCC